>LR140355.1:6383-17432 GCA_900659605.1 Tisbe holothuriae | reverse complement strand
CTCCCCGTTTTCTGGGCGCCGCAGTTTCAGTTGGCGTTGTCGTCCATGTCGTTGTTGATGTCGTCGCTCTGGTGCAGGAGTTGCTGGTAGTAGTAGTGGTCGTTTGCCTAGCAGGAAGCGTAAACGGCACAGCTGGTGTGGGGTAATCGTAACCTTCAGGCTTAGCGGTCGTTGTCGTCGTCGTCGTTGTGGTCTTAGGAGGGAGAGTCAGCGGATTTTCAGGCACCGGGAAATCGTAACCCTTCACCCCTTCCTTTTGAGGGAAGGGTTTGGCGCTGACGAAGGCCAAAAGGAGAATTGAAGGCAAGAGCAAGGCCTGCAAAAGGAGTTTTAATTATGCGTAAAATATAGCGATTAAACATGTGAGATTGCTGAACGTAGTAAATGCACTCGTATAAGCAGTTGTTTTGCTACTCACACCCACGGAGCTTAAATGTTTTTCCCCTTTTGTGTCGAGATCGTTTTTCGTCTTGGAAACGTCTAATTTTATGCCGTGGGAATTGCATGTTTTCGCTAACAGAGTTCAAACAAAATTACATCAAAAATAGTTCAAAAATCTTTTTGGTTAGGCAAAATAAAATTGTCTGAAATTTATTACCCTTGAAAATTAATTCTATTCCCCAAACATGCAATTTAAACCGACGCCGAAACCCAGAGATTTTATGGCTATCTCATCCACACAAATAAATCTGCAGAATGGTTTCAGTCTGCTTAATAACCCAACTTTTTACAAATGTCCCCTTTTAGCCCTTAAATGGCAATGTTTAAGAGCATTCCTAAACTCATTCCGCATGCAGAAATGTCTTGTCTGTGCAGGTCGTTCACACTTGCACATTGCAGAAAATGAACATTCTCTTGTGGTTTCGTTCAACGGTAGACAACACAAAAAGCCCGTTTTAATGCGTGTCCAGCTTCAAATGAAGTCGCCCTCGTATCTCGCTCGTATATCAGACTGTGTTTTTCCCTGGCAAAAAAAGGAACCGAAATGGAGCCGTCGTCGTTTCACGTCGTTTTACTTCCAGGTTTTCCGGTAATTATATTTCTTTTTAGCGGTATGAAAGTATGAAAGCAACATTCTTTCCCTCTGTGTTGCAAACACAGAATGGACTTTAACATTGAAAATACAGAGCTGGTGTACAGGCCCGATTATATGGAACTTAAAATAAAGCTTTATATTATGGGAGTTGTAAATTTTTACGTGGTTTTTGCTTCTCCTCCCTCTTGTTGTCGAATTAAAAGCTGCCTCACATTCCCCCGGATCAACTGAGCAGAACCGGCCAAGAAAAGAACTTATTCACAGTGGGTACAATGGGAATCAATTCATTAAAGTAAAAGTTCAACAATTTGAAGAATAGGACTCATCCACAGTGAGTTTAATTAAACCAAATTAACTAAGAAAAGTAGGATATTTGTTGTTTCCATTGTGCATACTTTCCACATAACGTACCAAAGAAAGAAAAGAGCCTCATCAGAAATTGTTTCTCTCGTCTTCACAAATCATTAGACGACAACATTGCTTCCGTCACAAAACTAGTCTCGTTGCAATTTATGGGCCTAATTTTCGGAAAATTACCTTCTGCGGGCCTGAAATGACATTCCGCTTCAGCAAACTCATTGCAGAAAATCATGATGCCAATGTAATCGATTTGATCTTAATAAAGGTGCAAATAATGCTTGTTACGTCATAAAGACACGTCTGAACAATTTGTACTTGACGGACGTTTTTGGATATCGTTCTGACAGGTTTATGTTAATCCCGCTTTTTGTGAGTCTTGCATAAATTTGTTTTGTTTCAACGTTGTCTGACATGATAAATGAATGTCTGAGGTAATCTGAGGTGTCAGAAGGATCAAGAAAGAAATGCATTCTTGAACAAATGGTTGGGATTTTTGAAATACTTACAATGTTGCTTCTCATGGTTATTCCACTGTGTGCTAAATATATATCTTAAAATAAACTGTCGAAGCTTTTTCCTTACGAGGAAAACCAACGACAATGCTTATACAATAATTAAACCAATAAATTAACTCTTTAATTATTCTGTCTTTGTTCTTCTTTCAAGTCTCAACTTCCTTCACGTTGCTACGATTGCTTGCACAACGTATTCAACTTTGGGACTGAAGACGACGTCGACCTATCGTCATCTTCAACATTGGTGTAGCGTCGTCATCGCCAAAAAAGCACAGTGGGCTTAAACGGGTTAAAATAAAACAAGCTCAATTGGTTACAACAAATAAAAACACTTTCTACATTGATTAAATACTATTTAATTGTTGATGACAAATTCCCACTGTGCTTAAGGCAACGCTGTTGCCTTGGGGCGAGAAGAGGATCCTTGTTCGTGACCCCTTCGCACTCACTCACGCACGCACGCACACATGTACCGACGTCTCAAGACGCTGATGCGCTCAGCTCATCACATCGCCCGCCAGGAGAATTTTATGTGGATTTTATCCCCAATACCTCTGTCAATGCAATTGTGCTCAGGTCAGAGAGAACAAACATGAATTCCATCTGCCAGATTCTCTTGATTGCTCCCAATCGTGAGAAATATCACGTGACCTGTGTTCATTGTTCTCCACAGGAATTTTGATACGATAATTCGTTTTATTACCATCATTTTTGGGTATTTTATTCGATCTCCTTTAAAGCCATTTCTTGGCATCGTTTTATGCATGCATGCTTAAAATGGGATAATTTTTGACGGTATATTTGCCAAGAATTCACTTAAATGGAGACAATAATATGCACTGGGTCTACTTGAATTCACACTTAAAGCCAAGAAAGAAAGAAGGCCTCGGTATCCATTTCAATCCAAAAACTTGCAGTTTTCCATTTTAAAGCTCTCTTAAAAGCCCTCCCAAGGAATTTTATCGGCCAAAGATTGAAAGAATAGGGGGCTTGAAATCCTTATTTCTCACTTTTTATAGCAAATCAGAGCCTGAAATGGGCCGAATATGCAGTAGGACCTGCTCTCATAGGACCAAAATGGGAGCTACAAAAACTAATGATGCAACTCGAGATGCAGCAAAGTCACTTTTAGGTAAAGGAATATCTCATTTTACAACATCGATCAACATCACTTGTAACGCTTCTTGTGATATAGCGGTGCACGTTAAATGGACAAATATGCACGGGAGGAGGCCAAGAATATACACACTTTAGTGCTATTGGGTACTTTTGAAAAGATCTCAATATATTCAAGCACTTTACACGCATATGCAATCTTACGGTTCTCTTCAAATTAGAGCGTCGCTGCAACCGGCGTATTTAATATTTAAACCCGCTCATTTTTGATGACTTGTTCTCATCTTTCTTGTCATGATTTGTACTTCTTGCTCCCAGCGCAAAAGTCATGACGAAATATGGGTCATGAAGGTTATTCCACGGCAATCGTAAAACATGCTCAAACTTTTGAATATATTTGCAATATCATCACTCTTTCTATTCCAAAAGTTGTGCTTCGATCGGTCACTCAAAGAAGGAAAAAGGAAAGATTCATGCAACATGAATTTTACGAGTTGTCCCTTCTTATTTTGGGACCGACGCAAAAACTGTTCAGTCGTACAAACAGCACCCTTGTTGAAGTCAATTCATAACCTCCTAATGTTGACATGCTGTAATTTACTGCACCCAGTCAAAACGAGCATTATTGCATGTGCACAATGGATTTGGTGTGCAGCTCTTTTAATTTATTTCCCTGACCGTTATATCATTACTCCATTGTGCGTCCAAGGGTCTTCTTCATATTTTCAATAGTCATAAAGTGACTTCCACTCGACCCTTGCGCACACATGAGCAAAATACGCAGCCCACCAACGCTGCTAAAGCTTTAGGCAAGGGTTACCAGTTTGGTTAATTCCAAGACTTAATTTACTAGCAAAGTCCAGCAAGGTTGGTAAAGCTGCTTTAGGCCAGGGTGGAAGCTTGGCAAATTTGTTCCTTGATAGCAATTTAATCTTGAAGAAATGGCAACGCTGCTTTGAAGCTCTAACTGTAAACCTCTGATGACCAATGAGGCCGTAAAACCAAACACACACAGCAACACATCTTCTATTCCGCAGACAGAATATTTTCCGACTTATTCTCTATGAGCATGACGAACCGATGCTGAGACGATGTCGAACTCTAACTGTATGTCTGAGTACAAAGTGGTGTGAATACATGGCTGGGATTAGCGTGTCACCAGTCCATCAAGAACTGTCGCCATTGTACTATGGGTTCCCTTTAACGTGCAGGTCTCTTTTTACAGCAACCCATTCTCTGAATAGGAGTGAGTACATGGTGATGTCCATTACCCTTGTCGTAAGCAGCTGCTGTCTCCATGCCTATATAGCAACACTGTTGCTACTGGCAGCAAAGGTCGTAATTAAATTTAAGGACCCATTTTACGCCTGGCTAACACAAAAGGAGGAGGAAATCCCCAAAGAGGGGCATGAAGAAGAAGGGTTATACCCGGAAGAAGGGTTTTAACAAAAGGTAGGTCACACATACTCGATATACAGTATGGAGTACAACGCACATGCTACCAATCGGTGCATTATAGGACATTGATTTTTCTTGGGATACTACAACAGGCTGATGAATGGCTGTTGACATAGTTGACCCGGATTTTCATCCTTCTCACGTAATTGAAACAAAACGCTCTTTGTTTGCTCGCTTGCATCGTGTAAAATGAAGACCGAGTACTGTTAATGGCCTTTATCCCAGACTGACCTTTGATGGCTTCTATCGAAGGTCATCTTTACCATTGAGCTCAAAGGCGCGCATTACTCCTCTGCAATCAGTCGGATGCATTTGTGATGAGAAAAATATATCTTCAAAAGGGCAAAAAGGGTTTGTAGAGATGTGTTCTGAATGCAGATCTGTCTCCGAATGATTTGTTTTTGCAGTGTCACGAAAAGTAATGAAGGAATTTGTGGAGGTTAATGTAGAATGGGTGCATTTGTGGGACAATATAAATTGCTTTATGGTGTTGTTGTCTTTGTAGCTCTATGGGAGGATAAATCGTCTTTTTGAATGGATATGACGTTTTCTTGCACCGGCCGTGCCAATAAAACAGTATCATGCAACTTTACGGTTACTTTTTAGGACAATGAAGGTACGCAAAATGATGATGAGAGCAAATTCAATTAATTTATGCGTAATAAATAGATATTCTTTTATGTTATAGCACTGTAGAATTTACAAGAATCATTCAATAATGATCTAAACCACTGTGGCATATCCAGGACGCCCAGCCGTGCACAATAACAATTAAACTGGAGGAACTCCACTTTGAAACAAACTCTATATACAAAACGTACATTCACATTTGCGCAAATATAAAGCGTCAGCCATGCGTCATCCCAACATTAAATATTAATAATAACGTCATAATTCTTTGCACAAATAGCAGTCTAAATTAATTACAGGTTTAGTGGCAGGTGTGTGTGCGTTGATGCTTAAGTTGCTCTTCCGCTCTCAGATTTGAACGTATGATTGAACGACAAAGATGGAATTTACGGTATCATCATTTCACCGCTAGGTGAAATTGTTCGTTCTGCTACTTTACTAATTTATATCAGTGTTCCAATTTAAAATAAATGCAACATTAATTATACAAAATCATGCCCATTATATTGCACGTACAAACCGTTTTAGACCCAAAAAGCAACTGCCTCTTGCATAAAAATGGGCCTTTTATACAAACGACCACATTCTGGCCTTAAAAAGACAAGAGATTGTCATTAAAGAGCAAAAAGTTCTTTACACATCCATAAGCTGTTATCTAACCCTATACAATGGCGTACAATGACATTAAGCAAATTTTATGCAGGATTTCAGCTAAAATATCAGAACACCAAATATCGACCCTCCGTTGACCTAGTAGACATTTTCTATCAATGTTGCATACTTTCCGTACATATAATCAAGACGAAAACACACCTAGCTGACGGACTCTAGTAGGCAACGGAAAAAGTTACATAATTACATGCGTGGCACTCGGAGCGTGAAAAAAGTATGTAATGCGCATGTAACAAACAAGTGCAGCAGCCAAGCGGAATTGGGGTATGAAGAGTGCATAAATAGAGCAATCTTAGGTGCATAAACCTTACAATATTAAAGCCAAAGATGTTTGTTTAATATAGGATGCTTCTCCTACTTCCTCCTTGAAAAGTGTTTGAACTCGCAATTTGAGGAACAAAAAAGGTTAAATCCAAGAACATGCTCTCAGCTGGGGTAAAATCACTTTTGCGTGACGGACATGATTATAGCAAGATCATTGAGCTGGGCTGCTGAGCGGCTTTTAAACGAGGTGGATGTAACAACAACGAAAAGCTTCTTTTTTCGTCGCGGAAGAAGAAGACAACAAAAGCACAAATGAGTGTCCGCCAAGTGATTATAGGCAATGATATATTACAAGCATAGATCTTGTTTTAACATTCTATAATTAATAGGTAGTAGACTATTAGTAGTTCGTAGACAAAACCATATGGAGTCAATGCACAATGCATGCTGTAGCTCCCAAATAGTATTTGTCATTTGATCCTGGCCATCTATCTAGGTATAATATCATTGGTTTATTTCATACACACGTAACACTGTTTTTCTCTTCTTCAATGGTTAGATCTGTGGTTAACTAATAATACTCCCATACACACCGAGAGAGCACGCGTTGAGAAGCACTAAAATACACAAGATTCGCTACAATGGAGAAAGAAGAAGAATTTTGGAAAATCTGGGCTAAACATTTTTCCCGAATTGTGAACAGTGTTATTTAAGCAGCCGGATCAATCAGACCGGGGCTTGAAAAAGAAGAATAAAAGATATCGTTTTCTCCCAAAAGGGATGCAAGAGCAATAAAACTATACGGACGACTCTAAGACGACTAGTGTGCATTTTTTGCCTTTCCAAAAGAAGATCTCTGGAGATATCCCAAGGGTCTTATCGTTGTCTACGTTTTTACCGCCTTCCATTTTCGCACAGGGCTTTCACTTCTTTTTTCCCCGCCCTTGAATTAACCGAGTTATTATCATGGCTGAGATGAAGATGATGGGCCGTTATTGGTTCTTCATGACGTTTTTGCTCACCCTTCAGCTCCACTTGAGTGAATCGAGCTCAAGTGGATTCTTTGGTAAGATAACACGAATTCAATTTGGACAGCACTTCATTTTTGCACTTCTTTCAGTTCCAAGTGTCCGAGTTAACAGCGTTCTGGACTGCAGCCGTGCGCCGATTCAAGTGTTTGGCTCGTTCGAGGACTGCCACAGCTTCTACCAGTGCTATGGCAGCGTCTCCCCCGCCTTCAAGCGCTCCTGCGGCTATCTCATGTTCAACCCGCTGTCTGCCACGTGTGACTGGCCGGCTAATGTGGTCCGCGTGCGGCCAGAGTGCAGGAAGACCTTCACTGTCTTTGGCCAGGCTGAGAAACCGCAACAACAACCTCAAGAGGCCATCAAACCCTCTCAACCTGAGGTGGCCTTGCAGGAGAAATCGCCAAAGGCCATCATGGTCCATGAAGAAAGGGGAAAAGAGGCGAGGTTAGATGATCATAATGATGATATGCACATGCAAGATAGCGAATACAACAACCTTCAAGGCTTTAACCAGCTTCAAGATGCGCTTGCCGCAGAGAAGAAGAAGGTAATGCAACAAAAAGAAGTCGTTGCAGTGCCCGACCTGCTTGCAGATTACCTCGAGGAGGAGGAATATTATTATAATGACTACACCGAGGAAGAATTGAATGATAATGAGGTCGCTGCAACCACTGCAGCCACTACAGAGGAGGAACAAGATCGTACAACAACCACCATGGACCCGTCCTACTCGGTCAACAACATGATGCTCACGGAGGCTGCGTCAAAGTTTGTGACAAAGGATTCGAGGCCCAAGCAGCCGAGGATGAACGATGAAGAAGAGCAGCCGACAACTGTCAAGTCAACAGCTGTGAGACGTCGCCAGCCGACACCAACGGAAATCCTCTTTGGACTCGTTTCCGCAGATGAGATTGCAAATGGCATCCCTGAAGATGCCGCGGTGAAGACGACGACAACGACGACTGAGGCCACGACGTCGACTGAGAGCGCCGCTGTGAAGCGGAAGCGGCTGGAGGAGGGATACAGACTCTTCTTCGGGTTCGATGATGTCGTGTCCGGACAGGAAAATGAGGTTCAGGATGCCTCAGCTGAGGAGGAGGTCACGACAACGACTGAGCTGTTTGTCGGGTCGACTGAGCCGACCACGGAGCAGTCCACTCCTGTCGTGTATGACCCGTTCAACCCGTTTGAGCAGCTGCCGAGTCCGCTGGTGCCTGAAGATGCTCAGCACAAGGACGAGGACGAGAACAAGGTTGATGAAGAGTCTTTGCTGAGTCTTCTGGCCAACCTGCCTTCAGTGCCAAAGACAAAGAAGGCTAAGGAGGTTGAACAGGCTGAGAGGGAGGATCCAAAGTCGCTCTCATTCCCATTCCCTGTCTTTGGAGATAATGATGATGATGATACCTTCGGATCTGACTATTACGGCAGCGATGACGATCTCCTTCCTGAGAACCAGCAGACAATGGCTGACCGGATCTACGCCGACCTGGTCAAGGCCAAGAGGGAAAAGTACGCCACCATGGCCGTTGAGGAGGCCGCAGATGACGTCATTGTCACGGAGAAGACTTCCGATGCGACCAATGGGGAGCTCAAGCTATCGGATATCAACTTGGACTCGTTGATTGCACAGGGATTCCAGGTTCTGTCTCAGCAGGGTGGAGTGACCACGCCTGCTAATTCTGGATTGGTGACTGAGGTTCTGTCCAGGGCTGGGGAGGGGGAGGATCTTCTCAACTCTGTTGGTCAGGCTGTGCTGAGTGCTGGACAGAATGTGGTGACCAATCCCACAGTGGCCACAGTTGGTAACTCGTTGTTCAAGGCTGCAGAAGCTGCCGGTCGGGAGGCAGCCAATCAGGGCAACACTGTCAACACTCTGGCCAATGACATCCTCCCAACGTTCACTGAAGCATCCAGAGAGCTTGCAAAGCACGGTGAGACTGCAGGCAAGATGGGACAGGATATTGCCAATGCTGCTGCATCAGCCGCTCAGGAGGTCGGACGTCGGGCTCAGGAGGCTGAACAGGGAGCCAAGGTTGCCCTTGCCAAGGCTGAGGAGGCCACCAAGGCCATCACAGAGGCCGTGACCAAGGCAGGAGAGGAGGCCATGAACATGGTTGAGCACGTCACTGAAGAGGGCAAGAAGGTTGTTGAGGGTGTGACTCAGGAGGCGACCAAGATGGCCGAGGGAGCGCACAAGGCAGCTGCTGAGGCGGAGAAAATTGGCCGGGAGCTGATGGGCCACGCTCAGCATGCTGTCAAGGAGACGATGAAACTCGGCGATGAGGTTGGCAAAACCGGACAAGCAATCATGTCCGAAGCCAAGGAGCGAGTTGAGGACAACACTCTCGGTCAGGCATTGGACACCGCTGGCAAGCTTGCTCACGGTGTGGTCACCGGGGACGGTCATGAAGCCGTGACCACTCTCAACACCCTAATGACACTTGGGAAGCATTTCGTGTCCACTATTGCGTCACCCACCACGGACGCAACCACAACCCCAGCCAATACCAAGGCAGTCGACCCCAAACCGGAGGTTGTGACATTCTTCCCTGTCAGGGATTCCAACACGCCGCTATTCTCTAACAAGGCCTTCTTCCCGACCTACGCCGTCAACCCCACGACCACCGTGTACAACCCGTACGCTAGGCCGTCCTTCCGCACATACAGACCCAACGGTATCAAGCTTCAAGAGCGTAAAGATGACGATCAGTCAACCTACTTCCCAACAAAGGACGCGAGCATTGAAGAGAGCCGTGAAGAGACCACAACAACAACCTCAGCTCCGTTTGACAGTCCGAAGGTGGTTGCAGATTGCATCAATGTCTTCCTGAACTGCGTGGATTTCAAGAAGCACTCCGAGAGTTTGGGCAGTCCGAGTAAGAGCATTAATTGTGAGCAGTTGTTCCAGGAGTGTAGGGAGGATTCTGAGCAGTTTAGGTCTCTTATGAGGAAGGATGTCTGAGCTCTGAGCAACTATTAAAGGCATTTAAATACAGGAGGGGTTACCAGGAATTATGATTTACACTTCAAGAGACAAGATTGTATTTTTGCACATTTTTCACGCTTGAAACATTAACGATTAAGGCATTATTTGTGTTATGAGAGACAAACGGATCCAAATATAAATGCATACGCTTAAAATACTAAGAATGAAAATTGTCTGCATTTTTCTTGAATAATTGAGGTGAGAACGGTCTTCTATTTTCGGCCAGAAATAGAAATGAAATAAAATATTTTTAAATCGATATCTACAGTATTCTTAAAATTTAGAACGTTATATTGAACAAATTCTCCAATCATATTTTATGTAATTTAGAACAACTTTGGTACAGTTGGCACTCCCACATTTCCCCAGATATCCACGGCCCTCACCCGATACCAACCTGATCGCACCTCATCCCCAAACAACTGCCAAAACTGAAGAATATCCTCACTTCCACCATTTACAGCCTCAAACGGCCTTCCAATCTTTTGCTCTGAATGTTCAACACGGAATCCTTTGAGGCATCCAGAATAACCGGAATACTTCCAAAGGATCACCAAACCTTTCTCAAACGGGATGAATTCAAGGTTTGTCGGCTGTGTCAGACTTGCATTATAGCATATCTGCAAAAGAGTCGCTCCAAAATCAGGCATCTTTAGACTAACTGTCTCTTGTACAGGGTGGGGCTTTGTCTTGTACAATTTGGAAGCCATGTTCAACTCCATCAGCTGTTCAATTGTCGGATCCGAAGGCTTTCCCATCCTCCGCCAAACCCGTTTGGGATTCGTAAACCTCTTTGTAATCCAATACTGCACCACAGTCCCATTTACAGGCAACTTACTCAAAACCAGGGTCACATTCTTCTGTCTACCACTCCCATTGATATCATCTCCATTTGCTAACATCACTGACACAGCCTCAACCTCCCCATCCATCATCCTTTTTGACGCCAGGACATCGACACTATCATGACAACCACCAAGACAA
>LR140354.1:0-17429 GCA_900659605.1 Tisbe holothuriae | reverse complement strand
GCCACACCCACCAAGACAATAACTCCAACCCACATAAAACCAGACATTACTCCCCCCCCACTGATAGAGAGACAGAGAGATAGAGAGACAGAGAGAGACTTAAAATCTGGAAATAATATGATCCGAAAATCCGCTGCCATCAGCACCGATTATTTGCTGCGGCCGTTTTATCCTATTTTCGTTCTTTTTATCCCTTACAAAGGTCCCAAACTTGACACAAAAGCACTTTTATACACTTTTTCCGCGACCTTCCGCCAAAGGCACCAAAAAGAAAAGACGTCTCAGAAAGTGTCTGACGATGCATTTTTGACGTGTTTTAAACGTTGAGCACAGTTGAGTCACATGGAGTGCAGCAAGTGTGTCTTTTGCACAGTGGAATGTATGTGAAAGTGATGACGACACTTGACAAGAGCTGCGTCATAAAGACGCGGAACCAAAACGGAGGAGGAAGAATTGAAAATGAAGTTTTGTTTGTCAGAACGTCATTTTTTTGCTAAGGTGGACATTTACCTTATAAACTTAAAGAATATTAATTATGAGTGTGTAAGGAAGGCAAATACAAAGCAATTAAACATTGCGACATAATAAGGATAAATACATGTAGCAATAACTAACTTTTGCGGCTAACGATGGCCTCGAGGGAGCCAGAAAAGGAGCGAAATGAAGGAATTGGCCGTTTAGCAGCAGAAGGAGGGAAAACAGTCTGTGACGGGTCTGTCAACCTGTTCTAATGAAATTCCAACCCTACAGATGGCAAGAAGAGGAAGCTAAAAGTTCTCTTTCTTCTCCATCCTCCCTGGAGCTAAAAATGGCAAGAAATTAAGAAGCGGTCTGGGGGCCAAAGAAGAAAAGAAATTTTGAGTCGGTTTCATTAATATTCCTTCTCTCTCTTCTTCCCCACTGTGGCATTTGAGAAGATGAAAGTACGGTTTTTAATACGGTTCATTTGTTGAATGGCATTATAAGAAAGGATATGGTTCGTGTTTCTCAACCTTTTGATAACTTGTAAAATGTGGAAAGTTTTCTGCATCAAATGTGGCACTTGCAGGAAAAATGCATCGAGAATGATCAGCCATGCAGAGAAGGAAAGAAGAGGAAATACAGACGCAGAATCCCTCTTGAAGAACTAGTGCATTTATTATTTTAAGAAGGGTTACTTTAGTTAGAACAAATGCAGCGTATTTGTTGTTAAAAAATGACAGGCGAATTATCTGGGGCAGGCTAGGAAGTAAATTTATTACTCACTTACTCACTTTGTTCATGTATATTTTTGGATCATGGTCCATGTTCAAGTCAATTGGTTTATGTACATATTGCATTAGCCAGGACATTTATAGATACATTTAAGTCTCCCAAGAATACTAGTAAGAACTTAATTTATACTTGGTATGCCCCTGCATATAATATTGCATTACACTGCTAACATTCCTGTCAGAGCATGGATCGCCAATGCAGCATTTGATTGACGGAAGCAGGGCTGCAACTTGCTCTTGCCAAAATGTACTCCGAAGAGATCTTTAGATTGACTCTTTTTTATCGTATCACTCGGTCATAAAAGCAGGGACAATGCGAAGAGGGAAAGAAGGACCAAGTAATCCCTTCAAGAAGAAAAGAGCATTTTCTCTCTCTATGTATCAGCAATACGAACTTTTCCGGCCTTGGTGTAGCAGCTGGAGGCAATTGGATATTTTCTCTTTCTTCTCTTTTCATCACAGTAGATTCAATTCCGCAAGAATTAATTATTTGTATGAACATAAGTCAATAGAGCAGTATCTTCCCTTTTTGTTGCGTTGTCAAATATAACCTAAATTATACTAATATAAACCCATTGTGCAATTCTCTGCAATATCACTTTTTTGCTTCCAAGTAAAAGAAAAGTGAAGCAAAGAAATAATTCGAAATGTCCCTTTGCAGGATTAGTAAAAACAAAAGCGTTATGATCATTATTATGATGGTTATTATTATTGGAAAGCTTTTTTATTGTAAATGAAAGCCTTCCAGTTTTTTTTCTTATCAAGAAAATTCTTTACGATCTAAGGCATTGAAATATTGTCCAACTTTATTTGCATCTCATTAGTGATTCACTCAAATTATCCAGTCGAATATCTAGCTAATTACGAGCAGTTACTAATAAGTTCCGTATAACTTTTGGTCCTCTATTTGTCTTTTGCAAACACGGCATGAAACTTTTTGCTAAATGGGTTCCCAATTAAATTGATAAACGGATCTTTTGCGGGAAGATTGCACATAAATTACGCGTAGAGAGGTACCTAATGAGGCAGAATTGAGGTTATAGAAGGTACAAATATGTCATATAGACTGGACTTAACATCCTATAACGTGATGAATAATGACCTCGTTATAAGCAAAAACTTGTCTAATGATTCGTTTACAAACGCTGGGGCTAAACATTTTATTAAGACAAGGATGAGATTTTGGTATATTAAAAGAAAGACGACTTCCTGATTCAATAATACATTCTTCCCCTGGAAAAGTCCCTTTTTGTGACTGGTCATGTCCCTCCAATGCATCCATCCACTCCCATTATCATATCTTCTCCTTATCCAAGGACACAACGTCTGAAGAGAGACAACAACCCAACCAAGCAAGAAGGCCTTGTCAACTGGAGTGAGAGAGCAGAGGACACCCGAAAATGGATCTTTACAGCGTTTGGTTGGCAATATCGCCTGCAGCTCAATAGAAGAAACAACACAAAAAGGCACAAGGTCTAGGTTATGCATCCATTGCCTCCAAACAAAAAGTAGGGTTTCCAAAACTTATCATTGAATATTAAAGCTAATATATGATTGGACCAAGATTGGACAAAATTGATATCGGATTAAGACTATTAAAGAAAGATGACACAATTGCTTAATAACCCGGTTACAAAGCTGTACCTGTCATATTCCAACCCAATAATCAATATACCAGACGTTACATAATCTCTTGTCTTAAGACAAGATACACATACCATTTTACTATAACTATTGAGAATACAAGGACAACCGGGGAATATGCTAAATATTTTACTTTTGCAGGCAAATAATTAATTGCTTTCTTAATGGCATCATAGACTTAAAATCCTAACACATGAAACATAATAGTTCTCTTTGTTTGATTCCCAATCTTACCTAACTCTTCTTCTTGGGAAGCAAAACCTTTCCAATAGTTCCTTTGATTTTGCCGTTCTCTTCGTTCCCCATCTATTATTCACCTTATATCTTTGGCTCCTCCTATCGACATGAATGAATTATACTCGCCGCAGTTCAAAGCAAACTGTCGCAGCCAGAGCAAAGTACATCTGATGCCCTACGGTCTAATCTTGCATGCATCGTCGTCTTCGTCTTTATTATAATCAGATATAATAGGATGATGGCCATATCAAATTACCGAATAATAATTACGTTTCTGGAGTACACCAGAAGAAACCTTATTTAGGTATACCTAACCGTATACGGTTATTCTTGTCGATTAAGATAATAAGATGCAACTTTTAATACAGGAATCAAACAAATTAACTGTTGTAATGATAGCCAAGGACTCAAAACAAAGAGTGTGTTCGACCAATAATGTTTATGTTATTATCTAAAGGGACTCTGTTTTGGGAAATTTTAATAACCATTTCTTCTGAATATTCTGGTTGGCAGTGGTTGCGTTACATACTATTTTACAATAAGTGGGCTGGGTATAGATATAAATTTATATTGCGTATTTAGTGTTATACATTCAGCTAGTTTTCTCGGAAGGGAAACTACGTAAAAGCACAGTTTATCATAATACACATGTCCTCATGCATTCGTTTAAATAGAGCTCAATGAGGCTTGAATAATTCGGTCTTATCTTATGAAAGATGATTCTCCTGTAGCTAGGGTTTCATTTTCTATTCTTTCTGTCTGCATGTCTTTTGTACTAAAAATGTATTTTGTACTAAAAAAAAATGCTGATAAAAATACAAGAGGATCAAGGATTGCCAGTTAAAATGCCAAATTCAATTGTGTCACTGTACTTATGAAAAATGCATGTATTCATAATATTTTTGAATTACATGAACAACTTTTTACATCTAGCCACACTATACTCTTTTATAATAATTAAATTATATGAATACGTTGTCAGAGAAAAGAAGCTCAATAAAAATATTAATCCCTAGTCACGTTTCCAGGGCATAAGCGCAAGTTCCCAAAGGACTCGAAATTAAATTATAGTTTCTCATTTAATATGGATTTAAAGGTGGCGTGTATATCACTTTGCTTTGTTACTTTTTTTAGCAGTTTTCCTAGGGTATCAAGGGTTTCAAAACTTTCAATACCAGGATTATTAGTCTAAGATTCTCTGGATAGTACAAACCAATGCAGCCGTAAATAGATTGATCAAAATAGCTTCATTTTGTGCTCCAATCCATGTATGAGTTCTCTTAGTATATATTTTCTGAGAAGTCTTCTTCTGTACAACAACATATAAATGTACTAGCTTTGATTAACTCCAATATTTATAATAAACTTTTAATACTGGAAGCCAGTCATATTGACTTTACCCTTCAGTTATGGTCCTTTCAGGTCCTTTTACTGTCTGTCTAGCTTTATGTCCCAGCTCTAATTCTCTATCAGGCGGCCATAACTCAGTCACTAATAAGATGAACGGGAAGAGGAGACCTTTTCAGTGTTAAAATGGCAGCAGGCACATTAAAGGGTTTCTTTGGAAGGGAGAAAGGAGGATGGGGGTAAACAGTGGCTTACTTTGAGTTTGAAGATATACATTTATATATATTTGGAAGTAGAACAGGGTATATTTGCCAGGCTTCAGACCTGTAGTATTGACACCAGGTTAATTACGTACATGAGCAACATTATTTTGATTGTGTTTCAATGGAAGTCTTTATAGAATAACGTCCACACAGGAATGATTTGTCAGTAAAATATATTTGAAATGTCCTTAGTGCCTTTTCTTTGTAATATCTTGTATTCAGAAAAGAACACACGGCACTCTCTTCTTTGATCTCTCTTCTTAAGCAGTCGCATGATATGAAGAAGAATAAATAATAATAATAATAATACCATTGACCCCATTTGTGTAAAACCTCTTAAAATGTCAATTCCGGATTTAACGTAGCCAACGGCAAGTACTCCACTCTAACTGAGTGACTTTGAGGATAAAGTTTTCAATCCCCCTAGTTGTCTATATATAGCCTAAGAGCTTGTTTTTATTAGTGTAAATGTTAAATATCGGTTCAAAACCACAATTTCAATCTCTTCATGATACATAGAATACGGGAACCTTTTATTCGGAAAAAGTTTAAAAGTTTATATTTTTATTGACACCGGAACACTTATTTTTGGAACGTCCTTTTAATTTTTATCCATTTTTTTGTTAAGAAGTAGATATCACTATAATTTACTATGTAGCATCCGTACTAATTTGTAACGCCGTTTAAGCTCTGATTTATTCCACCTTTCAATATGCTTTATAGTTGGCACGTAAACCATCAATTAATCTTTTCCTATCCTCCTGCCAAGAGGTCGCGTAGTACATTCAACACATTCTCTGTGGACTGCCACAATGGACATTTTTGGGTATAGTATGTAAATGTCACAAACACGTCATCAAGATATAGCAAACTAGTCAAAATCCGTTGCCATTATTTCCCCATCTTGAGGCAAAATTACGCGAGTTTTTTCCCGTTAAATCGCGACCGCTTAAAACCGGCTCATTTTCCACCTTGAAAACTTTCTTTCTCCTTTCGATAAAGAAAGAAGAAAAAAGTTAAATGGGCGAGAAGTAGCAGAAGCTAGACTGGCTGTTCCCACTGGGATTAACATTAGTCGAGGCCGTCAAACGGACCGTCATAGCATTAATAATGCAATGATTTAGTCTGTCAGTTTAGTGTTCACAACCTCAACGGACCACGTTTCCCTCCCTCGAGATGTTAGAGAGAGGAAAATAAATGGAGCCTTGAGGGGTCACATCAGAGAGTAAGAAGGGGCCATAAGCAAGTAAGCAAGCCTGGCAAAGGCCAACATCACTGAAGGCCTACTTTCGGCCAAACAAGAGTGAAGGCAATATATCGATTAAGGTTCGGGTGGCTCTCTCTTTTTACATCCAGTACGGTCGGTTTTTATATATTTTTGAAGTAAGTCTTCTTTGGCATCATCATGCACTGCACCTAAAAAGAAAGAGAACCAAGTTTCTTTTCTTTACTTTTCTGGAAGAAAGTATATAGTGCAGAAAAAAGCTGCTTATTTTTCTTCCTTTCTTGAGGTCTCTTTTCTTGCACAGCAGTAGGGGAAAAAGTTATTGCATATTACTTTCAAAATGAAATTACAATGCAGTTTGAAAACACTTTTCATCAAAATGTAACCATTGTAACCCTTTCTCAGCATTTCTTTTCCGAGAGTTGTTCTGAAATGAG
Organism: Tisbe holothuriae; assembly: GCA_900659605.1. Taxonomy (NCBI): domain Eukaryota; kingdom Metazoa; phylum Arthropoda; class Copepoda; order Harpacticoida; family Tisbidae; genus Tisbe; species Tisbe holothuriae. The sequence continues at coordinate 11,023 of LR140354.1, read as the reverse complement.
TGGGAAAATTGGTAACGGATGGAATACATAAAATGAAAATAAGGCTGGATTTTTATTCGACGGCAGCAGATTGGAATATTTTGCCACGCATATTAACGATATTTTTTTATTCATATTTCAAGCTGTGTTTTGTGATTACAATTATCTTATACTGTCGTATCTGCTGTTGTTCTAACCTTTAAATAAAAGAGTTGAATAAAGTGATATTTTACGAGAAAGTTCAATTTTCATGTGACGATAATCAAAAGACAATTAGAGAATTAAAAAGGAAATTTTTTTGGCTAATAAGAGGCCTTTTTTAACTTTTAAGGTCATTTATTACTAGTATATAGGATTAAATATCAAATAAATTTATTGAAGCTAGTTTACATTTACGTATTTAGCAAAATAGTTAGCTTGGACCCATGTAAACCATTATAAACTAAAGTTTATGTTATTTAATAAATCCTAAACGGCCACACCATGTCTGTTATAGAAAACGCAGGTTCATAGGTCACACGTCCTCGAATTAACCACAACTATTTGCGTTTAAAGTCAGATTAGACATATTTCTCATGTTTAAAGTACAGCCAATGAAGATATTCTCACAATTATCGTACTAAACCACAATAGTCTATAGAATTCTCTCTACTAAATTGCTTTGACCAGACGACATCAGCCAAATCAGAAGTTTATTGCTGACCCAACAAACATCATATGCATAATCTTTAATGGTATAGCTACTGTGTTACTGAGTGACAGAATACCCGAATCACCACAGCTGCACAGGAGACTAATTGAACAACAATAGTAACAATGGTTAACCCCTAGCACTATTAAACATATCCAAGATATGTGCTGCACACTATTAAGATATGTGCTGAATAGATATTAATGAACTCTCGTCGTATACGAATGCACCTTTGGGGGATAATAAACAATACAACAAAGGTCGAAAAGTCATTATCATTGTTTAATTTCTTACATTGAGCTATCAAGTTTCAAATATTACTCCGGGAAAACTATTTTTAAGCTTTTGTCTGCTCTAAATTAGCGAAATACATATACATGTATATACATGTATATTAAATGGTTGAAGAGGCAAAAAAGAAATTTACATTTTAATAGCTGTGGTGTGCCCTTTGCCCCTTTCTCTATCTTTTAAATTGTCTCCTTTTGTCTGTATGAAGAAGAAAAAAGTGTTCTTTTTAAAGGACAAGAGAAAGGACTAAATTTTGTCCAAGCAAAAATATGGCCCTTCAAAAAACGAATTTGGAGACAGTTTGATAATCAGCCATTTTGAGCTTTTGGCACAATATTTTACAAGTTCACAAATGTTTAAAAGGGCTATTTATTAACGACGAGGGATAAAAAATGAGTATATTAATAATATGTCATATGCTTTCCAATTCTTTAAAATAAGGCCCGTCTAGTGCTCATCAGCAGAAAGGTGACTGCGGCAAAGCGGATATCGATAATATCCATTCTTTTCTTTATTCTTCTTCTTCTATCTATCACGTCTGATCGAACAAAATTTGCTTCTCCTTCTTCCTATTCGACCTTCACAAGCAAAAGTTAAAAACTACACTATGGCATTAGTAGAACATTATTAAACATAATTAACAAGACAATATGGAAGATTCCTAGTCTAAATTACAAATGTTATGTTATAGGATAATCGATAGAATGAACTGCATATAAACGAAATAGTCCTGGTCAAAATTAATTCTATTCAATCCCACTGTGGAATGATCTTTTCTTCACAGAAGTAACTGACACGAACTTCTCCTTCTCCACCTTGAGAGAAGGAAAGGCCACAGCAGGGATAAAGGCCGTGCAAAATTTTAGGTCCAGGTTGTGGCCTTTACAAGAGAGAGAGTGACAGCAGCAGTTGAGAGGAAGAAGAAGAAGAAAAGAGGTTTCTCTGCATTTTTCTGCCGAAATATGAAGGCTCCACCACCTTAGGGACCCATGAGAAGCCGGAGAAATCAGGATTGGTGAAATGGATAACCAATATTGCATATTGTCCCAAAACATCCTTATTCTTTGCATGCTGTTCTTGCGGCTTTCTCCAGGATCGTTTTAACAGATCTGGATTATCTAACGGTTTTCAACATGTTTTCCTTCAAATAGCTTGTTATTTGTTGTTATAACCGTCTAATTCTAAGTAAAGTGCATAATAACACTTCCTCCATCCTACCCCGGACACGTCACTTTCAGAACCTAACTAAATGAAAATCATTCTCAACGTCCTGAATCCTTACCTGAACATGCAATAATCTCGTACTCACAGAAACACTTAATGCAACTTGGTTAACGGTCCTTTTACACAGTTATTAGTACAGACATTTTAATAGTAGAGTCTTCACTTTATGTATATAATTACTGTCACTATGTCTTAGTAAACTTGCGCACAAAACGAGTCTTTTCCCACCGTTTCTTTTTCTTTTCTCTTGGCGGCGCGACGGTCGCTGGCAGACTGACTGGAGGTGAGTCAAGGCTGCGGAAGAGAGAGAGAAAGAAAGAAAGAATTGCGCGGGAGAGACTTCGAGCGGTGTTAGTAAACGGGTTAAATGTGGTTAATAACATTGAGTGTAGGAGTTTCCGAGAGTGTAAATGTATGTTATGAGGGGTTTCCTCTGAACCTGTTTATGAATACAGGTGGGGATTAAGTGTTGATGGAGAACGATCTTTGAGAACGATTCCTTTTTACTTGTTGAACGATTCATTCTGCCATTTATCCGGAATTAAACATATGAGAACTGGAAACAATTACATATCATATGCATATATGACGAATAACGCATATTCTTTTGAGAGCTGTTAGAGAGGAGGTACTTTGCATTTAAAATTGAATTTTTTTGTGCCTTTTTGACACAAAAGGTTGGAAAATATAATAATATGCCGGGCTCACTCAGCTGGAAATCTCATCTTTTGCTCTCTCTGCTCACCGGTAGTGGCAATGGCAGTAGCTAAAGTCGCAATGATATTGGAGAGGCAGTAGATAGGAAAATGGCATTACAAGGTAAAATGTTCGTTCTGTGTTAAATCTCTTGCTCATCCAATATTTGATTTATGTCTTTGCCAATGCAGTGTCAGGCCTAACTGTGAACAAGAGGCCTTAGGGCTACAATTTCATCTATATGTATCTATGCAAAACCAGAAGCCACCGCACCAGAGGGGGACTGGAGAGAAAAAGAAGGCGATGGCTGAGGTGGCAATTTAATATTTTGTTCTGAATAGAAAAAGAGAATGAAAAGGGGAACAATGAGAGTTACTCACTCAGATGGATTACAATGGGATATATTTGGTCAAAAATAAGGTTACGGGTTAAACAAGTATATAATTTGTTCTTATTAGTGGCTTAAAACACATTCTGCTCATTCATGTCAAATTCGGGTTGTTTTCAACACGTTTCCTCTTTTATTCTGACGTTTGACAACTATGGATGAACTTACAAATTTCACTGGAGAAAAAACGTGATGGAGGAAATAATGGGGCTTTTATGAAATGCAGGTTTGCCACGTGAACATATTAACAATAAAATGCCATTCCCAAATGATATATGAACTAAAAGTTGCCTTTACATTTTATTCAAATGTCAGTTGTTCCTATTCCAATTATATTTTCTTTACTTTTAATTTACTTACTTCATGGACTGTTTAATGTTCTTCATAAGCAATGTCAGAGATCTTTTCAAAATATTGACATTTATTAGATTTATTAGCCTATGGTATGAGGTTTTACAGTGCTAATTAATACTACAGAAATTGTACCCTCCTGTAGGTATAGCTTCTTTAATTAATACACGTAAGTACTCATGGTTGTATAAATGTAATTTGTACCGGTATGCAGCAGCAACGTATACGTAGCATCGTCCTCTTTTTGTGTAACACGGATCATTTACGTTAGATGACTAAACACTAGGTGCATGGTTTCCATGATAAACTGCAGTGGAAAATGAACAGTGAGTTTCTATTTTAAGAAAGGCCGGGCTTAAAATACGTCCTCGATTCAACCATAGACCACTGAATACCTGGACAAACCGCGACCTCCAAATTAACAACACCTGTAGGAAAGGCATGATGCCTACATTTGACAACAAAGTTTACTTCAATGAACTTGTTCAGAGGGGCAACAATATGTATGACCTAACTTTTCGGTTCTCTAAGACTTTTGTAGGGCGAGAAATCATTTCCGATAGGTTAGTACATAAACAGTACATAAGCAGCAAATTCTTGCCCTACTCCCGTCCAGGAAAAAGTGCTAACTTTTATATCATGCATTTTAAGGAGAAAGGTATATAATGTTTTCTTACTAACTTTTAACGTAGATTAAAACTTCTGTTATGTACTTTTGTCGTAAGTTCCCTAATTTCTGATATATCGTCAGTAGGTCGAAAATGGCTGGACGGGAGTAGGGCTAGAAATTGCTCCTTATGTAGTGTTTGTGTAGTAACCTTCCAAGTGGTCTGGAAGCAAAACAATACATGCTATAATAGTCATATTCGGTGTCAAACCTAATTAGGGCTTTCTCCCCAACTTTCTTTAGTGGTGTTTTTCTGTTTGAAGAGTGCAAGTATGATTTCTGAAAAATTAATTCCGCGGTTTGTCCAGGTTGCAGTGGTCTATGATTCAACCCATGTGTTCATGTCTTGGATTAGACCAGTTTCCTCCAGAGGAAGTTATCAAAACGGTTGTACTTTCATGGTTCTAGTCCACAATGGCAGGTACGACTCTATAGAGTCGTACATGACAATGGTTATTAATTTTTTAAATAGGCCTTCAGTGTATAAAATCTATTTACTTTCTGCATTCTCACATTTAAACCATATCTGTACCCACTGTGAGCTCTCTCTATCCCCGTAAGAGAAACAATTAGAGACAACAGCGATCTCCCAAATCAAACTAAATTTGATGCTGTCAGCCCGGGATGAGAAATTGGAGATGGGCCCGAGATGATCTCGAAGAAAGTCTTAAAGAGATTTTACTTCTTTTTTCTTCTTCCCTCAGTAACGAACTTTTCTCCCTCTTAATCTAATTTATCGACACAGCTTGGAGAGAGACAACCCGAGGAGAACTTTCTGCAGGCAACGAGGGTAAAAAGTGCCATATTTCTTAAATATGCATGGGTAAGGATGAATATTAAAAGCGGAGTTCATAAGATTACGTTTTATGACTTTTATTGGCTGCCAAACTCATGGTAGCTTCGATTTATAGCTAAATCATGATTACATATTGCATTATTAATCAAGTACTTCTTTATACAGAAATACTTGAATTAATGTGTGACAGGCCGACTAGCTTGTTTGTGCAAATTTTCTCCCCGGCGCCCCTCATAAAGAGCCGAAGAAGGCGTTACACTCGCTTTTGGCAGTTGTCCCCGAATGAAAGAAAGATGAAAAGGGGCAATTGAGGAATTAGAAAGGCCTTTTATACCCCGTAGAAGAGACGAGAGTTTTTATGCACAAAATGGCCAGTGCTTGTAGACTCTCCTGGGTCATTTGCTACGCATATTTAAGCGGGAAATTGGACAAAAGAATGAGAAAAGTGGCTATTTCAGGACGTATCGAGGGTTCATTTTTGGATTCCTTGCACGATTTGTACCTAGTACCTATAACCGGTCGAAAGACAACTTTGCTACATAAAAAATAAAAGTATTTTTTAAAATAAAATTGCTGTGAATTATAGTGTATTGGTTTATGGGATTTTTGGTCATGAACTCCAGAAATATTAAATTTAGATTCTCTCTGGACTCCACAGCGCACTATGCTATTATATTGACTTCCCCCCTGAAATTCTATATTTATTACGGCAAGGCAACCTCTAAAAATAGCTTTCTAACTCCTAAAGAGTACATTTAAATGTCAATAAAATTCTTGACTATATTTGCAATGTATTTACCATATAGCATAGTTCGTTGGTCATAACTGTATTATTATTTATTTGTGTAAGTACTTGTTCTTCTTCTTTGTGGAACCGGTTTTTCGCCAATAATTCCCAGCCGCTTTCAGAAGAATGACAAATACATTTAGAGTGACGAGCGAGTTATGTTAAAGTAGAACTTTGGCACAAAAGGACATCATTTTTTATTTAAAAATACTCTAAGTAGATAGGGTATGGACTTAGCGATATAAGTCCCTACCCTAGATGATATATTGTAAAAATAGTTCATTTGAGGGAATAGTTCCTCTTTTATGGGAATATTTTTTGCACAAATAACTCTAAATTAAATATATAAAATAAATGGGGCCAAAACCGCTTGGGTCAAGTCTTGTCCATGTCAATTCCATTTTTTCATTAAATACTATATGCAACCACAATTTTTAGAATCTCTAGTTTTGTCTTGAACGGTTAAACTTGAGAATATGCATTTACGTAGCTGTTGCACAAGTTCCTGTTGTTAAAACTGTTTCAATTGGCCACTTGTCTATGACAAATGACATTTAATATTGCTACCGCATATTTATGGGAAGATTTTATAGTGTAACTATGGTTTTGTAATAAATTAATCCTTTTTGTGGAAACAGTGGCCATTGAACCATTGTGGAAATTAGAATTGAAAGTAATACGTATAATTAAGGTTTGTCAGTTGCCCACTGACCATCATCTGCATGCCGCTTTATATCTTTGGACTGATGAAGCAAATATCTTTCGAACTCCGATCAGTTTGTCATTTCAATATGCATTTTGACAGTATATATGATATATAGCAAAGGGCCTACTTATATTATATAATTGAGCTATTATCTACATATATCTGCAATATAGCGCAAAGCAGTACAGTATTGTAATATTTAGTAATTTCAACCAAATGGTACTATTTTATCCGTATTCTGACGGAATTTGCGACGTTGCAGCTCTAAACCTCTCATGTGCCAGAGCCTTCTTAGGATCGATGTTAAAGCCTGTAAAAAAAGGCTTTAATCATATTCCAGTTGCGACCTTTTGTTAATTTTTTTGTTATTTTATTAATCTTAAAGTAATTCAGGTCCACATATTGCCTGGGCAGTTGAGCTCCGTTTTCCTAAAGACTATTTCAAAATAGTTGAACATTCCCTTGGGCGACTCTGAAGGGGAGGTGAAGAAATTGGGCTCAAAACTTATCACTTTGAAGCCAAGTTGATACAAATCCTAAAATTAAACATATTGTTTTTCGTTTGTAAGTCATATTTCAATACATGTATTTGCACCTAGTATCCGTACATGTTATTATTTTTTGCTACATAAAACATTGGTTTCATAAGATTACAAAATAAAGGTATCCGTCATGTACATTTATATTCCATACTCATTATCAAAATAAAAAAACTTTACTTACTTTGACAATAGGTCCAAAATGAATTTTATAATTTCTAGTGAAGCCGTGGAACTCGACTCCAATTTGCTTCACATTCTTCAACAACTTACTACGGGTAGAATTAAGGAAACAAATGCAATACGAATGCTTAGAATGGCATTAATATATTATATACTTGTCCATCATATCTCTGAGAGCGTGAATTTCGTGCCCTTCAATGTCAATCTGGTTGAAACAATTAATAATTAATCTACAGTACAAACAAGTTCAGATCAAGATACCTTTAAATAGTGAATAGTCTTTGTTAGATGACCATTTTCCTCCAAGATCTGCTCAAAGTGTTTGAGCTCTTGAGTTGATCTCTCTCTGCTTGTTAGACCATATTTGTAATAGTGAAGGTTTGGAAAAGCGCTGCGAGGGTCAACGGTGTGATCATAACCGTGAATTTCGCATCCTGGAAACATTTATACAATCTCATCTGCACTACCCCATCATTAGTGGTTCTATCTATAAAACTCACCTTTGCTCGCCATTGCCACTTCAAATGAGGTTTCAGAGCTGATTCCGAATGAGTAAATGAGACATTCTTGACCTGGAGGAAAGTCATCCAAGCACACAAACTTGTGGCCATCCCAGCCGATTCCGCCGAGAACGGTATGACCTCTGCCTTGTAAAATGATTGTATGAATTTAGGATGATAGGTCTTAAATAAAAATTTAAAACACTCAAAAATACGATTTTACCAGTGTTGTCCCATATCAGAAAGTTTGTTTGTTAACCTTACATTGCACTCACCTATTCTCCTAATATTGTCACACCCAGTCTGTATCGAGTGCTGCATATTCTTGTACATAATCAGCATGCTCTTTTCTTCACTGAGATCAATGTTCTAGACAGCGTTTCGAATCATGATAAACTAGTTTGACCTAAAACTGTGATAAATACCTTCATTTGATAAACATGTTCCAAATCCTCCTTACAGAATTGAGTCGTAAATTCCACGTCAATCGTTTCATTCTGACTAAACCTTGAAAAGATGAGCAAAATTCCTCCTGATATCAGCAGGGTTAAGGCTGTGGATTACATAAAATAAATAATTAAATGGCAAATCACTGTCAAACATAAAACAAAATCAAATGCATTGAGAAGCCTACCTGCAGATAGAAAGTTACATCCAAATTGTGTTCTTTGAATAAGCATATTGATATGCAATAATGTTTATCTAACTAGTACTCCAGAACTTTTTCACCAAAGTGAAAAAAGTAAAATTTGAATCCAGGTGTGCAAAGAAATGTAAGAAGGATCAAGCAAGTGTATTATTGTCAATAATATGACCCATTTAGAGTTGAAGAAAGCTTCAAATATTAGAGATATATTGGAAATATCTTTTAAATGTGAAAATAATCTTTTTGGAAAAAAAAAATTAAAACATGTAAATGAACAAATACCGGCCCATTTCATTCATAGATCTGTGAATGCACCTCTCGGCATCGATTTTGAGACCTAAAACTACGTTTTGCCCTCATAATGTACAAGGTCATTTTAAAAGATTTTCGCGGCTTCCGTTTGAATTAGTCTTTTTTACTCTGTAACCATCGACGCGCGCATTATAAATAAACCACTGTTTGCGCAAGCTTGCTGAGTTAAAAAAGTATCAGTGAGCTCGCTTGCCAACGTGATTGAAATCTTGCTCAGGAGAAAGAAAATTTCCTCAGGAAGAAGGCAATCAAATATTGCAACCGGAGTGTTTGCTTAGTAATTTAAGTACCTTTTCTAAATTGAATGTACAACGTGTAGCTATCCGGTTCGGTTTATATTAAACGGGTATTTAGTATTCTTTGCTCTTATATAACTGCGTTTTCTTTCAAAGTCGAGGTCATCTTGATATTGGAACGTTCATATGAAACAATGTGAAGACTCCGCTGCCTGAGTTCCAAGTCGAAGAAACGCGTTTTCACTTTTTGTTTGCTGACGTCAGTTGAAAAAAAGGAAGAATTTGACGCTGGTTGAGAAGCTTATGCACAAATCAACGCTTCTGAATTTTTGTGTTAGTGCAGCAATATGGATTTCACTCTGTACCTAACGAGGCAGTAAGTATTACAGATTATATCATATCGAGTTAGAGTAGGTTTTGTGCTTACGGTAGTTACGTCACTTTTACGACGTCCAAATAAATGCAACATTTGTGTTTGATTCTTGGCAATTTTAATTTTTTATATGCTTGCAGATAATGCGGTATTAGCATGTTCATGTTGTGGCGTTCTTCCAAACTATGCGCTATTTGTAAATATATATTAATTATATTTCCAATGTTCCAGCGGCGAGACGTCCGCCAACCGCGATCTCCTCGTCCACGGCAGCACCTGCACCGGCCTCAACGACCACGGCCGCGAGCAGGCGCGCCGCTGCGGACAGTTCCTGCAGTCGACCGCCTTCGACGCCGCATTCGCCTCCGACCAGGGCAGGGCGCTCAACACCGCAAAGATCATCATGGAAGAGAACGAGGCCAAGGTATCTTTATCTTGACTTAAATACTTTAATTTAACTCTTAATTCATTCCAGGTTGACGTTGTCCCGACTGCGCTTCTCCGCGAGCGCCACCTCGGCGTGATGGAGGGCTGCACGTACAAGGAGATGCGCGCCTTCTGCACCAAGAGCGGCGTGGGCACCAACCTGGAGGACGCACAGCCGGACGAGGCAGAGTCCAAGGAGGAGATGCAGAAGAGGCTCAGGAAGTTTATCAAGGTGAGAACGGCAATAAATTTTACGGCTTTAATAATCACTTCCACGTTTATATTCCAGCTTCTCGTGACGACCGCCCAAGACCTCACCGCCCCCTCCGCTAACGGTGACTCACCCACGTGCACCTCCCCCAAGATCCTCGCCACCTCCCACGGCCTCGCCATGAAGGTCCTCGTCCTCACCCTCATGTCCGACCACGGCCTCAAGCTGCCCATCGACAACACGGACGAGCTCATCCGGGCGGAGAACACGTCCGTGTCCAGGTACCGGTTCAGGGTGGACGCGGAGGGCGCCGTGGAGAAGGTCACGTGTCTCGGGCTCAATGAGACGGAGCATTTGAAGGGATTGGGTGGGATCATGAGGGACAAGGGCGCAGAGGAGATTCTCAACGAGTGATCTAAATATAGATTATATACTCGTGGCTGCTGAAGATCGAAGAGGATGTCGGATGCGTGATGTGGCCTGCCCCTTTGGTCTAAATGATCTTCAGACTTGTTCTTTTTATGTATCCGGTGATGTAGAATGTCAGGAGAGACCTTTTTAGATGTTTTAAAATCTTGTCATTGAAGCAGATGGCGTATAATATAGATAAATAATTTATTAGGAGAATTCATAGCATCCAAGAAATCCTCTCCTGGATTCCAATGCGTACGGTTCAGTTTATCTACTCTTTTTATAGTAATTCATTAGGCTGGTTATTATTTTGTTGAGCTGCGCCCGGTCATCTATACAGTTTTCCCCCAAGATGAATGAGGACAGATCCGTACTCGACTAACTCGTAGAATGAGCATCCGCCGAAGGGTCCTCTTTCGAATTTCCATGACTAACTCGAGGAACGACAATGATGCAAAGTGCAAACTTAAGTTCTTAAAATTTCCCTGATGCAATTTTCACATTTGAGTTCGCCAAAACCTCTCCGTTAGGGTGGGTCCAGACCTAATAGAGAGAAACCAATATTTATTGCCTAAAAATTGGCAATTCATTGCTTTTTCAAGAAATCACC
>LR140353.1:0-17446 GCA_900659605.1 Tisbe holothuriae | reverse complement strand
ACAGTGGTGTTGTTGGACTGTTTCCATCCTCTGTGTTTGTTGCTGTTGTAGTTGACTCTGACGGTTGAGTATTCTGATTAGATCCTTCAGTTGCTGTAGTAGTTGAGAGGTCTGTTGTGTCTTCCTTTTCAGTAACCTCATCTTCATTGTCAGCAGAAGCCTCAGTTGCAGTGGTGGTTTCGTCGCCTTCCTGCCCTTCACTTGTTGTTCCATCAGTAGTTGATGTTGACTTGGTACTGGTTGATACATCTGTTGGGTCTTCATTTTCCTCATCCTCATCCCCAACTGAACCCTGTGTTGCTGTGGTTGTAGTGCCATCACCACCGTTCACTTCCTCTGTAGTTTCTTCTCCAGTGGTAGATGTTGACACACTGGTAGAAGCATCTGTTGGGTCTTCATTTTCTGTGACCTCATTGTTAACAGAAGCCTCTGTTGCAGTGGTGGTTCCATCACCTTCCTGCCCTTCACCTGTTGTTCCATCAGTAGTTGATGTAGACTTGGTACTGGTTGATACATCTGTTGGGTCTTCATTTTCTGTGGCCTCATCTTCTTCCCCAACAGAACCCTCTGTTGCTGTAGTTGTAGTGCCATCACCACTGTTCACTTCATCTGTAGTTCCTTCTCCAGGGGTAGATGTTGATGCACTGGTAGCATCCTCACCTTCATTATCATCTACATCAGAAGCCTCTGTAGCCGTGGTTGTGGTGCCCTGTCCATCTTGTGTGCTTTCAGCTGTGGAGGTTGAAGTTGAAAGAGTTGTTGCATCTTCACCATCATCATTACTTGCAGTGGTTGAAGTTGTTGTTGAAGATTCAACTCCGTCCACCACTTGTATCGTTGTTTCTTCATCAGTACCACCAAACTCAATGCCAGAGCCGGTTGATGTTGTGCTTGAACTTTTGGTTCCCGTCACATCTGTATCCTTGACTGTTGTTGAAGCAGATGTTGTTGTCTCTGTGTCATCTTCTGTGACAGAAGCTGGTGTTGATGTTGTTGTTGTCCCATCTGCTGCTTCCTTGATGGTAGTCTCCGAATCCTCATCCCCATCGCCAAAGTCCTCTGTGACATCTGCGACTGAAGATGTGCTCGTACTGGTTGTTGTATCGGTCAAAGCTATTTAAATGATAACTGTAAATGTATTTTACTTTTGCTATTCAAGTACAAATATATACCTGCAGGTACTTTCTCCACATTACAAATCACTGGACTATTGCTATTATCACAATGTTTTGCCCAGAAGACCCTGCTGTTAACATTAAAAGAGACACAGGTCTCCTCGCCTTCCATGAGACTTGTTGTGATCCTGCCTTTTAAGGTGCCAATTTCAGACACTGTTTTATGATAGGTGCCAAATCGGAAACGCCATTCTTCCTCATCATTGAACATGGCATCAGTCCAAAAGACCTTAGTGAAGAAACGAATATTGATTTTATAGCAATTATTTCCAAAAAAAATCGTTTCCTACCTTCTCTTCAGTTCCCAAAGCTGACATAAGACTTGCTGTAAAACTTTCTGTTCGGGCAAAGTCATAAACCTTGCCATTGAGAGGCTCACATGGATCTCCATTGTAAACCTAAAGAAAATAGGATGAATAAAAACTAGCAAACTCAGGTAATTTTCCCTACAAATCCAGTCCTTTCATCAATCATTTGGTAGCACATTTCTTTAACTTCAACACTATCAGCAGGGCAAACTTCAGGAAGGCTGTCACTAACTTCACCATCTAAAACAACCATTTTGAGTGAAGCCTTTGCATTTTAGACTGTAAAATGTGTTCATACTTAGGGTCCAATCACCAGCTCCTACAGGTCCAACTTGGCAGATTACAGCATCCCGGTTAAAAGCGCATTTCTTAGCCCAGTAGATGCCGGCATCGACATTGTACGCTACACAGACTTTGGCCCCATCCATGTCGTCTTTAGTGACCTTTCCGTTCAGGGTTCCCACCTCACCCACTGTGGTTTCTAAGTCGGTCCCACGTTTGAATCGCCACTCTTCTTCGGCAGTGAACACGGCATCAGTCCAGAATACCTGCAAATGCACTGTATTGTTAGTTAAAATCTTTTTTTTCACGCGAACTTACTCTATCTGGTAGTGGGATCTGCTCTAGGATCTCATTTGTCACATCAACACTCTCCCGGAAGTTGTAGACTCTTCCATTATGGCTGCTGCATGGGTCACTGTCATAAGCCTGGAATAAGCAAAACATAGTAAGTAATCTACTACATATTAGGGTGGTGTGTACTTACAAATCCAGTCCTTTCTTCAAGGCCAAGATAGCAGGAACCTTGCACTTTGATACTCTCCTCTGGACATTCGACTTCTTCCACTGCGGGTATAATATGTTTAATATCGTCACTAATGTGCCATTTAAGCTGAATTACCTTCCAGAGGTTCATATGGCACCTCACACACGACCGATTCCCTCTTCCAGTTACACAGTTTGGCTTCATACTCTCCAGTGTCAACATTGTAGGCCACGCAAGTGTCCTTGCCATCAGCCATGTCTTCTGCGGTCACCCGGCCTGTGAGGGTTCCCATATCAGGAACGGTCTTCTTGGAAAACTTCCCGAATCGGAACCGCCACTCAGAGGCATCGGTGAATTTAGCATCCGTCCAAAAAGCCTTTAAAGGATGAACACATATAATGCATATTTTAATTAGTTGTTATGATGGCGCATACCGTTGCGTCCGTATTAAGACGTCTTAATATTCTCGCTGTCAGCTTCTTATTCCTACGGAAGTTGTATACCCGTCCTTGAAACTCTTCACATGGATCTTCCTTATAGACCTGGAACATGAGTTCTAATAAAATGTTACAAAGGAAAACCTTGAATATATCCCTTACAAATCCAACAATTGGTTCCAGAAGCTTCAGACATAGCCCAAATATCTTCACTGAACCCTCAGGACATTGCCTAGTGAAGAGATCATTCTCTTCTTGGTCATCTTCTTCCGGGACTTGGGTTGTAGTCGCATCATCCACACCTTCGTCCACATCAGGAGTGATTGTTGTCACTTCCACCTCGTCATCATCAGGCCTTCTCTCCACCAGAGGTACCTCACACACAACTGCCTGAGACCTCAAGCATGATCTTGTCACGTAAACTTCTTGTTTGACGTTGAAACCAAGGCAGGCTGGGTCATCGTCCGAGGCTGAGATGAAACTGTCCTTGACATTGTGGAACCGGGATGCGCGCTTAGACTGCTCGCCGAAACGGAAGCGCCACTTGTCGTCGGATTGGCTGGCGTCCGTCCAGAAGAACTAGAAAATATTGGTAATGTCAGCTGAAGGTGATTTTGTTTCTTTTACTACCTTTTCATCAGTGTCTAACTTCCTAATGAGCTTCTTTGTAAACCATGTTGTCTTCTGAAAGTTGAACACTCTTCCAGAGACTGAAGAACAGATGGAGTCATCCTTGGAGTGTCCCTTTAATTTGAAGATTCATTACTATCGTCATATTATGTAGTTAATAACCGCTTACAAATCCAACAGTGTTCTCAATCTGCTGAAAGCAAAGTCCAAACACGGTGACACTCCCCTCTGGACATTTCAAGTCCGGGTTGTATGCTATGACAATATGAAGAGACACCAGGCCTAGGAAGGCGTTTTGAACGAGTCCCATTAGGTCTTTCTTTAGCCTTGACCTTCGAGCGACTGAATTGAGCTTTCTTGGTCAAGGTGGAGCGCGGTTGATGATAGTAATAAAGTTTCCCCTGGGCCTTTCTTCAAATTCTGTCTGCAATAATTGAGTCATCCTGAGAACATTTTTCAATAATCGATTGTAATGGTTAAGTTCATAAAAATATAGCAGATCATTTTCAAGTCAAATTGCATGTATTTACATTAAAAATTAGAATATTCATGTCAGAAACGTGTTCTGTTATTACAATAATAACCATTTCCGGGCAGGTGCATAAATTGTATATTAAGAGCATATATATAATTGTGGCTATTGTCATAACCTGCTGGAGGGCTAGCACATTTACCTTTATATATATTTCCAAAGAAGAATGTAATTGTACCTACAATTTTCAGTCTTTCATAACTGTAGGGTATAACAAGTCAAATTCAAGTACAGGGCAGCAGCATGCAGGTTTTTGTGTGTAATATTTATATTCTAGAAGTATAATAAAATATTCCTTTGGGGAATCCCGTGGCCTAATATTGGTTAACGGGATTTTTACACCACATATGACATTTCTCCTTACTGTTTGGGTTGTAAATACTTAAGGAAAGGCCCAACATGCGAAAGCTAATTATAAATAGCACACGTGTCTTTTTATTGATTAAAATAACGACAAACAAGGATTAAAGAACCTTTTCTGAAAGGGCAATTTTCATAACTAATTAGTCCAAGCTCATGACAATATACTCGTAAAACTAAATCAAAACGATCAAAATAAAAAAAATCGCTTCAGATTGCCAGCAAACAATCATTTAACAATGGATATTATCTACAGCATAATAATTTAAGATTGTTGACAATCTGCCGCGAGGTTTAAACCCTACTTAAACGGAGTAAACTATTTAATTATTGGGGAAAAGATCCAATATACATGTTATATAAGTTATTACAGTAGGAAAAGAATTCAAGAGATAATGTCGGGGTAAATTAAAAATAACTGTGTTATTTTTTACCGCTCTGAATATTTGAATTTCTGTTTCTTTAGTCACTCAACCTCGCGCCGCTTCAGTTGCTGACGAAAACAAACGTTGCATTTGATAGCAGCAGCTGAGTGACTTTGCCGACGACTTCGGCATCAACGCCTCCCTTAGCCACACCTCCAATCTACCACGCCCACAGCACACACCAACATGATCTTCAGCCTCCTCCTGCAGCTGTGCCACGCCCTCTTTGCAATCGGGCTCCGCCTGCAGAGACTCCTTTCCTGGGTGACGACAGCAAGAGCCCCAGAGCCCAAAGCAGCCTCGGAGATCCTCCGCCGCTCCTCCGCGCTCAGCAAGCGCCCCGACCACATCGCATTCGTACTCGTGGGCGAGATCTCGGTGGGCGACCTTGCCCGCCTGGTCACGTGGTCGCTGGCCGCCGACATCCGCAACATCAGCCTCTACGACGTGGACGGCGTCATCAAGCAGCGGCAGGCTGAGCTGGTGCAGTCGGTGCGGCGCGTGCAGGAGACACTCTTCACGAGGCCGGAGCCGCTGCAGTGGCACGCGCACACCAGCAGGGAGATGCCCGACGAGCCAGACTTGGACGATGCGACGAGTGCGTCGACAGGGCTTCCGCAGGTCAGTCTGCTCTCGCTGGAGGACGGGAAGGGGGATCTGGTGCGCACGGCGAGGGCGCTGGCGGCGAGTGTCGGGAATGGACACCTCGAGGCTGAGTGTATTGATGAGGGGCTCGTTGGGATGTGTTTGGAGACCAACAAAGACTTTCCGGACCCGGATTTGCTCGTTAGGCTCGGAGACGTTGACAGCACAATGGGTTTCCTTCCGTGGCAGATCCGCCTGACCGAGATCCACTCGCTGCCCAAGTGGCCGCGGCTAGCCTTCCAAGACTTCTTCAGAATCCTGCAAGCCTACAGCAAATGTGAACAGCGGAAGGGAAAATGAGCTTGTGGTGTCTTCAGTGCAGTGCAGTGTTATATAAAGTGCATAAAACCAAAGACCATAAAACCTCAATGGTCATTGATATAAAATTGTTATGGAAATGAATTAAATGACTTGGCACAAAACTCAAAAATACTTCCTTGCCAAGTACCGTTCATTGTTATCCTTTGTGATTCTAGCTCCCACTACGATGGCCGCCACCCTGGAAGGCATGGTGAACCGCATGGTGTCCATCATCACGGCGGACGGCCGCAACTTTGTCGGCACCCTCAAGGGCTTCGACCAGACCATCAACGTGATCCTGGACGACACGCACGAGCGCGTGTACTCCAAGAGCGCCGGCGTCAACCTCGTGCCCCTCGGGCTGCACATTGTGCGCGGGGACAACATTGCCGTGGTCGGGGAGATTGACGAGGAGGTGGACAACCGGTTGGATATGAAGAGTATTATGGCGGATCCGGTCGTGTCGATTGTGCATTGATTTGGTAATATTGATCTCGTATGTAATGATAATAATATAGAAGTGCTGTAAAGTGTAAAATGCATTTACGTCCAATTAAGGTATAAAACAACTTCTTTGAAGTTAATTTGGTATCACAGAAATGGGGATGATTTCGTGGGTGCGTGTTCGAGAGGTTTGATGTCGTCTAAAAGTCCTTTTTCGTGCATGATGACGAGAACGATGAGTACAAGTGGGACGAGTGCCACCAGGACCATGAGGCCTTTGGAGAGGGGCTTCGGGGCCTTCTTTATGTGGGAGACGGCCTTGGTGCGAACGCTCTGAAAATGAGAAGTCGTTTTTATCAATTAGGAATCTAATGCAAAAAAATATATACAAATTCCTTAGCAGTATTCACAGAAAAATAAAAAAAATGGAAGCATTCCAGTAGCTACGTTAATGTTGATCAACCAAGTCCGTTTTTATTTTAGTAGAACAAGTGCCTAAAAGGAGCCAAAATTGTAAAGTTCACCTATTAAAATATTTTTAGTCAAGAGGCTGGTTTTTGCTCTCCTTTCTTTTCGGCTAATCTTGTTTTGAAATCAGAAATTACACAAAAATGATTTCAAACACGATAACCGTGCGATTAGCATAAAAATAGAGCACAAAACCCGGCTTCCGCTGACTACTAGAGAACGCTTTTTATCCGTCATAAACTTTTCTTACCTCCCACGTGATTTGAATATTTCCGTCCCTGTCCACCCTGGACGAGCAGGAGATGATGTTGTCCTCGTAGAGCGTCTGCTCCCGGGTGAACGCCTGGCTGGAGGTGCGGCTGCAGTGGTTGGTCTGGGCCTCGGGGTCGAACTGGACCTGGGCATGAGGGCTGGAGACCTCCTCACCTTGGAGGCGGTTGTTTAATGTATTGCGAGCTTTGTACATGGCACCTGTGAGGAAAAATAACATTTAATGAAAGTACTTGCTATTGAGATTTTTATGAGACATATCACGAAAGAAACTGTTAGGAAAATCATGTATATTTATGAATTAGACCGTGTCGATGGTATGGAACATGCAAAGACAGCTTAGAATTGTATGTTTTAATGGTTTTGCAAATGTAATTTAGTAATGTCTGTTAACACGCACCCAATACCGCCATCTCGTCCAGCTTGAGCGATTTCGCCACCTCTCTAGCCAGGTCCTCCATTGTCACAGGAGCCTGCGGGGCGTTGATGATCTGGCAATCATTGGGCACGTTGATGTTGAAAACACTGTTGGGCGGGAAATCAATCGGACCGGTCATGTTTTTAATCTGAAATCAAATGGTTACTCGTTGAAACAATTATGTCAGTCCATTTTCATTATAGAGATTGCTTGAACAAATACCATCAGGCACTTTTGTATTTATTTCCTATGCCAATCCACTGTGATATGGACAGAGTAATTAACATATATAACACTTACATCAATGCTAATGACTTCCGTCTCCGTGACAACTTGACCGTTGCTGCTCGCATCCTGCCGATGACGCTTGTACTTGACGCTCAGCTTCCTCGTAAGTGAGCTTGGATCTCGCCGCTTTGGACTTGCTCCGGTGCTCTTAAAGGCCTCATCAGCAGTCCTCTTCAACTCTTCTGCACTGAGAGGCTCTGGAACGTTTTGAGCTGCTGCTTTGCGAGCCATTTCAGGAGTGTCTATTGGACTGATTGATGTGCTTGAGCATGGACTTTGGTTGTTGCATTGTAGGGCCTCTCTGGCTGCACTATGTAGCTCCTGAGCCCGCCTCTCCATTTCCGGTGTCGCAATAGGAGACGGCGGGCCCGATGAGTACGTGCTACGGTCGTCCTCCCCCACCATGGCTGCGTCAGGTCACATTAAAGTTGCTGCAGATCACTCAGACGGCGATCAAACAGGTCAGTCAGTTGGAAAAATGAAGCCATTCATGAAGCGATGTCTAGTAGGCCTAGTTGTACTTTGCACCACAGGTCACGAGATTCACTTGTGTACTACAAGTGGATATATTACACCGTCGTTTTAAGAAGAATACGGAAAACTGGTTCTTTCTTCTGTTCTGTAACTTCGTAGCTAAATATAGACAAACATGTACGCT
The DNA here is from genome assembly GCA_900659605.1 of Tisbe holothuriae. NCBI lineage: Eukaryota > Metazoa > Arthropoda > Copepoda > Harpacticoida > Tisbidae > Tisbe > Tisbe holothuriae. Next base: position 9,322 of record LR140353.1, on the reverse strand, counting down.
TCTTCTAAGCAAATAGCTTCCTCCATGAACAAAGTTTCTTTACTAAGCAGCGCGGCTCCTGCACAAGTTTCCTCTTTTGGAGACCTCGACGCACTCTCTTCTGTGGGCCTCATTCCGACCAGGACTGCTTAGGTGTACTCTTCGCTTCTCTTTCTGGATCTGTGACTGCATATATGAAGATTACAGTCGGGCGCGCGTTTTTACAGGTGCGATTTTGTGCCGTAAAAAGTAGCTCGCTGCCTGCATTTTGGGATTTCCCCCGCTCTTTGTTTAAAACACTGTTTATGCGGAATAATATTTATTATATAATTGCGGCAACACGTTGAAGAAAACAGGTTCGTAATCTCTGCCAAGATATGTTTCCCAAGAAAATCGAAACCAATAAAAATCATTAGGAGCATGAGAAAATTGATATATTTGCAGGTTATACCATTTAAAGACGAGTATTTGAATGCAATCTGCATATGAAACCTATACTAGACTTGACATTAATGACACATTTTAGTTCAGCAATTAGTGCCTACGATTGCAGGCGTGTTACTGCCGCCCAGCTTCCCGAACCTGTGCAAGACCATGACGACGACGAGCATGAGTAGCAGGATTAGCACGGCCACGGTGCAGATCTTGGCCACGGGCTTGGGGGACGCGCGCCCGATCTCGGTGGCCATTGTGCAGACGCTCTGAAACAGGACACAGTTTATGTTTTAAAGAGTACAAGCTTTTGCATGATATTGCTATTGGGGGTGTTAGTGTACGTTTTGGAAAAGTTATTAGGTATAAAATGATTTTAAAATTTGTAAAGAAGGTGACTATAATCACTAATTGTTATGTGCAAAGAAATATTTTTCGAGAACAGGAAATTTGCTGGATGGAAGATACAGAGAAACTGCACCACCTACCTGTCATACATAATCCATAGAGTGGAGCTGAACGCATGACAAACAATAACTTCGGAAACAAGTCATGCCAAATGCCAATTAAGCTGCACTTTATAAATAGGCATTCAATTTCTTGCAGTTAAGCCTGTGCATGCCCACATTGGGAAAATCTGCTCTTACCTCCCATGTAATCCTGACATTCCCCTCTTTGTCGATATAGGACGAGCACGAAAAACTCTTGTTCTCCTTGCTCGCCCCGGAAGACGAGGACAGGTTGGGTGCTGAGAGGCTCTTCACAGTGGCTTCTAATGGGGTCGGATCGATGTCAACATGGCACTCGAGACGTTGCCGAGCCTTAAGCAGGGCACCTGTAATATACGTAAAGGAAACCAAAACTACCAATTGAAAACTAATAATGTCAATATTCAAAGTTACAAGGCATGCATTGACACATCACATATGTGTTAAACTCTCAACAATGCTTACCAAGAAGCTTCTTCTCATCAATGTGTAGCAGAGGGGCCATCTCCCTTGCAAGATCTTCAGGAGAGTGTGGAATCTCTCGGAGGAGTGGACAGCAGATATTGATATTCCCATCTTTCGGAAGTTTTAGTCCGCCGGGAAGATTTGTAATCTACATACAAATGTGTTTGTTATACTCTAATATGCATTAAATCGTTAACAAACTCTTACTGTCAGCTCATATTTCTCCCTATGCGTGACCGTCTGCGTCGTCGCCCTGCCCCGGTCATCCTTCCTGTACTTGATGCTCAGCCGTCGGCGGAATTGCGGTGTGGAGATCGGGGAGGGCACTGGCGAGTCCAGGTCCAACCGGGTGCCCTGTGGGTCGTTCCTAGAGATGTCAGGGCTGCCTGGGGCTGAAGAGTAGTTGCTGTCCCTGTCCTCTTCCATGGTGGAGTAGAAACGAAGGTGTTTTCCTCCTTGTGATGAAAGACGGGTTTCGGACAAATGTATGTGAAGATGCCTTCGTACGCCTAGCTATGGAGGAAAAACTTTGAGCGCGCGCCTTGCTTCTACCTTGCCGTGTGCATATGTATTGGGCTAACATCATCATAAGTGCAAAGATTCTTCCCCGTCAGAGTGTGTTACAGGCTTTGAATCGTACTGTTTTACCGCAAATAAAGTTCTGAACCCTTCACAATTGTTTTAGATATGACGAAAGAATGTATTTTAATGTAACAATAACAGTCTGAACATGAATTAAATGAGTCATAATAAACTAGCACATTTCCCAATCTGTATGCTTTTCGGGACGGCACTCCACGGGACACGGCTTGTACACCCGACTATTGGCCGGTCTGATGTCGAACTTTGGGTTCCCGTTGGAGCCGACGTAATTACGCGCGGTGTCGAACGGCCTCTGCGTCGGGAACGCGCGCGTCACGTGACCTGGGTGGGAGCCGCACGTGAAGCTGTCGTGCGCGACCATGTCGTAGCGAGCGAGTGGCCTAAATATTAAACTTTTAAAATGACGATTAAGTCATATTTAATTGAGAGACTCACCACATGTATTGCTCCAAAAGCGCCTGATCAATGGACTTCTTAACACCTTTATGATCTCGAGAGTTGTGCATAATCTTGCTAAACAGCATATAACGATCATGGGACATCTGTAAAGAACCACATTAATAACTTATAAAGTAGGTTAATTCGTGACACACCTTAGGTTTATTCCTCATGCCAAACATCCCCGCGAGAATCACCGGATAGTGGTAGATATGATCTCGCATAAAGTGAAACGTGGCCTTGCTCTCATGCAGGAAGTTGTCGACGGCCGCAACCTCCCTGTCCGACAGCCTGGAGTCGAGATCCCGGCTGTGCCACTCAGCGACAAGCGGGTCGACCATGGGTGCGAATCGCCAGATGTTGCCATACCGGCTTCGGAGCACCGTGCCATTGCTCATGACTGTAAAGGAGAATGACAACTCTGGCGTTCCGTAATTGTGTCCAATTTTCTTACCCAGGTGGTTGACGTTGCACAAGTCCATGACATGTTTGTGCTTGCAGTAGATTTTGCAGATGTCGTCTAAGATTGGCTTTCCGGGTCGCTGATCGTGGTACAGGCGCATGATGTACCCGGGGTAGAACCGGTTCAGGGATTGGACGTTCTCCAGGATGCCGTCCAGGTACTGCTTGTTACGTTCATCCTTGACTGAAAGGCATTTAATCAGCATAGTGTCTAAATTGTACTTGCTTACTTATAAAGCGTTACCTCCTCTCTTTAAATAGAATGAATAAGATATAACCCGCTGTCCTGGGCCTCGATCGCTTGCCTCCGGACTGCATGTACTCAGCGTAGACCATTTCTGCATAAAACAACCGCTTTAAGACATTATATTTCTATAAAATTTGGGTTTTAACTGACCTTATCCTCGTCCCTCTCCTGGCAGTCACAGTCCTTATCTATGGGCTTCCTCTCCCCGGCTGAGGTCAACGCCACGGTCAGGTGGGTCAGGGTGATCTCGGGTAGGAAGAGCTCCTCGTAGAACGCGTAGAAGCAGAGGAGCAACATACACATGAGTAGGAAGACATCTGTATGGAGTAGTTAGGTTTTAAATAACTAGTTAACTATAGTTTATGTTATGGGGTACTTACAGTAGATCAAGTTGCATTTAGAGACCGACCAGATCTTGGGCAGTCCGTTTAAGAGAAACATCATATTGCCATTTGCGATGAAGATGCAAATCGTTGTTGCAAATAAACGTGTAAATCGAATCTCGTTTGTCTAATTTTTTGCCGATGATAACGCCCTAATTGTGCGCTCTTGCGTTGAAACTGTTCAAGCCAGCTTGTATTTCAAACGATTTTGATAAGCCAATGTTCTTCTTCTTCTTCTTTTCATGGTAGTGCATGATTCGATGATTCCCATAGCTCAGCTGCAGCAAGCTTTCCAAAGGGGTTCCTTTCCACTCGTCTTTCGCCGACGACTTTCACTCTGCTTCCACAATGTACTGGCAGTGGAAGGAGGAAAGGAAGGTGGTTTTCCGCCTCTATTGAGGAAACTTCCATCGGTCTAAAAGGTGGCGCCATCTGTGGAGAAAGGCCAGAACGATAGTGGAAAACTATTACTCAGTACTTCTGTAGTAGGCATTGGTTACAAATAACGGTGATTTATATAAGTACCAATAAGTTACCTTAATAGACTTAAGTGACCCCTCATTTTTAAATATAAAAGGTTTTATCAAAGTGAATCCCCATCTCATTTTCCATTTCTCCCCCAATCCAAATGTATCCATCTCCAAACTCGGCTGATCCGCCCACCTGAGTGACCAATGTCGCCGGCTTCAACTCAGCATCAACGGCGTCCCACACGTACATGCCTTAAATAGACACTCTCTCTCCTTCCCCCAATAAAGAGAAGTTTCCATATCGGTGATCTATGAAACGTCAACAATTCAGAGGTATATATTAATGGCATGGAGAAGAAGAAAAAGGCATTTCTCCTAAAAACAGGGGGCCACGGCCGTAAAACATTATTTAAATGGACATGATCCCAACAGTTGTCCTGGCGTCGCCACTGCTACTTCTTCTACGTTCGCTCAAGACGTATTTGGTCAACAGAGGTGCTGCTGGTTGCAAGCGAGTGTGTGTGCGCGCCTCTGCTGCCCATAAGATCGTTTTTCTTGGACATGCACATATACACACACACGGTGAGTTCAAGTCAAGAAGGCAAAGTCGTGTGTTGTGCACGTAACTTGATGGAAGTGGGGGAAACACAATAACAAGAGCGGTTTAGTGTCCTGAGAAGCTGTTATGAAGGTAAGGTGTTGAATATAGTTGACCGTTCTTAAATGAGTTATGAAACATCTGATATAACTTGGCTGATCTCCTCATATCCTCTCCTCTGCACACAAATGATGTCATCTCAAAAGTTTTCCTCCCCTAGCTGATGCTCCTATTTCATGTAAACCGTACGTCAACTCGAGCACAATGCAGCTAGCTATCATAGACTCTATTTAGAATACTGACAAGCAAGCATGTTCATCCTAGTAAGTTGTACGTAAGTGTGTGCACAAGCATACACACTGAGAAGGCTATTTTTAGACTTAACGAGGCTAAAAATAAACATATGTAAATCTGGCCACTTGTCACTTGACTCTTGTCAGTTTAATTGTAATGCTATTACATATTCATTTCCATTTTGCAAATAGATTACATACACAATAATAGTGGAAGATACGAGCATACGTAGCAACTGGCAACACACTTTTTGTGTGTAATGGAGTACCTTGAATAAGAGAGAAGAGAAGGAGGAGGAAAAGAGAGCTGGAGAGCTAAAAATAGACCTTTTTCTGTGGATGTAGCTTTGGGCGTTTCGATTAGCGCGGAAGAAGAAGAAGAACTTGAATAGGGAACAAGCATTTGCAGAGAAGAAAATCCGCTCAGTTAAATCTCTTCTATTTCTTCAGCGGAAAAGCTTAAGGGGGAAAATGAGACTTGTGTGCAACAGGCGATAAGTTGCTTTGAAGAGGAAACATGAGCCTTTTTTACACCAACAAGTGGAGTATGTACTCAAGTGTGTATAATTATGGTATGATATACGCTCATTGTATGAATGCCCAATAGGATTTAACCCCCACTTATTAAAAATATTACTTTTAAATGCATTCCGCATACAAAATTACATCCACGCATGTAGTCATTCAATAATAGACTATATAGCATTAGCTTAACATTTGGCATTATGTATCTACAGTAATTATGTAAAGTCATCTCATTCCATTTTGGACACGACACACTCTCCCTTTTCTTCTCTCTCTTGGGAGTGGCAGCAGCAGCAGCAAACAGAGAGCTCGGGAAAAACAGATAACTATTATTGATCAGATGAAAGAGTCAATCTATTGGCACAGGCCTGAGTTGCATTCATGCAATAATAACAAACGGTGACTACTTTTCCTCCTTCTTCTTCTCGACTTCACGCATAATTGCTGATAGTCTCAGCTAGGCCAGGATATCACAGGCAGCAGAACTAGAAGAAGAAGAAGGATAGCCCATCAATTCGACCTGTTATCCTTCTTTCCCCATCAGCCGGCATTTCAAAAAAGTCAGTCGAGTAAACGTTCTCTCTCTCCCTCCCTGTTCTTCTCTCTTCTCTCTCTCTCCAGCCATCGTTTTGACGGGAGAATAGAGAGAGGGGAAACAAGTCGGAGACAGAGAAGAGAGTCTTTTGACCTGACCTTACTTTTATATTCTATATACACGGAGGAGGCGGCGGCAATACTGCTCTCCGGCTTCTTCAACGGCGTCCTTGAAATCCTGCCAGCGCGCGGGCCACTCGTTTAGCAGAGGCGGCATGCGGGCGTTGTTCTCCTTCTTCCCCCCAGCTCGGTGGTGACTTTGGCCTTGCAGCTGTCGCGGGCAGATCAAGTCGTTGTCTGCTTTCTTTCTCTCTCTCTCTCGCTTGTGTGTACGCATTAAAAGAGCGCGCGCAAGATGAGATTCCTCTCAAGGGGAGAGAAAAAAGAGAGCAGCAGGCCTGGATCACCTAATAAACTTGGGAGGAAGAAGGGAGGACGAATACTCGTCTAGGAGATATCTGATGGCATGAAACGACAGAGATGCGCAAACTCTTGTGGTAAATAATCCATTTTTTAACTCAAAGAAGACTTGATTGTTGGAACGAATTGTCATAATAGTCACTTGATGCATTTTCTAGTTGATTTAGATAACCACCGCCCTGATCCGTGCAAAGGGAAGCCCACTATCTTCTTCTTCTCTTTTTTGCGCTCTCGCACGCCCAACGGCGACGAAAGCCGTGAGAATCACTCTCTTCAATATCTTATGCCTGCTTCTTCTTTCAGGCTTGCTTTTGCAGCAGCAGCAGTATATTTAAGGCCTGAGCGGAACACACCACCGACACGCACACAGTGGATATATAACGTTAAACGATGCGAGTTTCTTGAATGGACTGGGCGCGCTTCCCTTTGGCCTATGGGCTCAGCAGTGGTGCTGCTGCTGTGAGTGAGTGTGGCCTTCAATGCCTCAGCTATTAGTAGGAGGAGAATGGACTTCTTCTTCTCCTCTCTGTTGAAGAAGACGAACTCGAAAAAAGTAAAAACCAAGAAAGAGAAAGCCTCCTCGTCGTCGTCTTCTTCAGTTGCCTGGTTGTGGTGTGGTATTGAAAAAGAAGAAGAAGAAGAAGTGCGAATGGCATAAACACAAAAATGTGAGACACACCAACAGTGAGTTTAAAGTGCGGGTGAAGCAGATATTGGCAATGAAAGCTTCTCTCCCAAGGCCAAAACACATGAAAAAGTGTATGATATGCAATGTGAAGGTCGCGTTAATTCATAATATAACAGAGCCGCTTTTTGGAAGAAGATGATGAAAGTGTTTAGACAAGGTGAAGAAGGAGATCTCGCTAGAGAACCTTGAAATAATGCTCCCCGCTGGCAATTGTTTATAACAAGCATTCGAGAAAGAAGAAGAAGTAGAAGCTACTACACATGCAAAAAAGCCAGATGAAAAGTGATTGAAATATTGGCGTGAAGAGGCAACATTTACATTTAAAAGTGTGAACGAGAGAGGGGTAAAATACACGACGCTGTGCTCTCTCCTGCTGCCTGCTTCTCTTTATATGTGTGTATCTGTGTTTGCGGCAAAAAAAAGTTTGATCTGTGTGTATACATGTAACAGTCACCGAGTTTAGTTTTTTTGCATCTGCAGAAGCAGGAAGCTGAAAAAATATAAAATTTGGAGGAAAAAAAAGTTTTGTGCAGTGAGACAGTTGTGTTATAAAACGATGTTATTAACTGACCCTAGACGTCGACGACGGCCTTAATTCGAAAAGTGGCCGGCTCCATCAACAACAAGATCTCGTCCTCCACTTGGTGAAGAAGAACATATAAACCCGTTTTCCCCTCCCTTCGATGGCTGCTGCAGCGAAACAGAAGAAGGAGAACGAGAAGAAGAAGAAGAAGATCCGGACGAGATCAGTTTCTATTATTACGGGCAGCAGCGATAACTGCGGCAGCTACTCGCCATTATTGTCATTAACGGAGGAGGACCAGCAGTCGTTGTCGCCATGCAGCAGCAGAAGCAGAAGGAGGAGGACCCTGGCGGCGGCGGCGGTGACTCAGGCGACAACAGCCGCCGGGCGTCCTCCGAGAACGACGACAAGCGCAAGCAGAGCAGCGACGGCAGTGACTCGGGCAAGGCCATGAGTGAGCGGGAGACGCTGCTCATCTCGGACTCAGCTCCGCCTCCGTCAACGGAGGACGACGTGGTGGTGCCCATGGCTGAGCTGAGTCCGTTGCGGGAGGAGGCCAGCAAGGTGTCCCCCGTCGTGGCTGTGGCGCCGATAACACAAGCTGAGGTGGAGAAGGCGGACTTTCGAGAAGCACTCGGTAAGAAAATCATCCTTTAAATCTCCATCTCAGTTGCAATCCACTTGTATGCCGAGATTAGTATTAGAGGAGGGGGAGAATTAATTGCCTGTTTCTACGATTACCAACAGAGCTACTTTCCATTTTGCGTGCGTCAGCAGAACATAATTCCTTCACCGCTTTCTTCTTCCAGTCTCCAGCCCTTCATCGCCCCTGCGAGGCCTCTCCTGCATCCCGCTGCTCTTTGAGCGCGCCTCGCCCAAATGGTGGCACCCACAATTCGACTCCCCCGTCCTGGAGCAGCAGTACTGGACGTCGTCACTGCCCAGGGTCACCCGGCGGTTCCAGTTCGGCTTGTCGTACCTCATGGTGTTGGCCCTGCTCATGGCCGTCTACTTCCCCGCCATGGCGACCCCGCATTGGGTGGCATTCCTGTGTAAGTGATATTACGTGCAAAGTTGTTATTATGATGGAAAGATGGTATTGGTTTGATATGTCAGTCGATCGTTGTGACACATGATCTAGAGTTGCGATCCGGTCGTGAAAGCAATCGTGGTTATACACGAGTATAAGCATGTAATATTTTCTACAAGGCTAGTGTCTATTTTAGTATTTTCAACATTCTCCAGCAGCTTTAATGTATTAAACTCGATTAGTATTATGATCCTCTTCATATACACTATATTTTAGTCGTCACCGCAAGTGTTACAAAATAACATTGGCTTGACTCACCACTCACTTGCACTTACTTCTATATAATGTGTTTAAAACCGATTCTCTTGAACGGAAATTGTGACGAACCTTGTTTTGAATGTTCTACTACGTACTATGAAGCATGAAAATGTGTTTTCCACTTCTTTATATGAAAAAGCTGTGAATCATCCCTTGCATAAATGATACGTTTGTCTCTGTTAAAATTTAGATTTAAGGGCCTCTGCGTGGTAAATTGGGAAGGAGATTAAAGTAGAATATACGAGGCTCAAGCTAGTAGAGGAAGGTGGATTATAAAATATAAGCATGTGCGATATACCGATACCGCGGTATTAGTCGGTATTTTTTCAATACCGATACCGACATCGGTATTTTGAAACTAGTCGG
>LR140352.1:0-17468 GCA_900659605.1 Tisbe holothuriae | reverse complement strand
CGAACCCGGAATGACAGATCAACAGGACAAGACTAAACCAACTGAGCTACTGGAACAACAACAAAATAACTTGAAATCTGGCAGTATAAGTGATAGTAAACAGGATGACCCACTTTCTTGATGACCCACATTTTTGATGATCCACTTTCTTGATGACCCACTTTTTGATGATCCACTTTTTTGATGACCCAGGAGCAGAGATCTGGTAATTTATTGACTATACAAATGATTACCACGGTATAAACAAAGAAACGTTCAATCGCATACAAGAGCTACATGCCATATGCATACCTTCGATCGCATAAAATTGCTTAACCAAGTTGTTCTGTAATCTGTATGAGTTCTTTAGAAATAATTTGAAAATGCAGTACTTTATACTTTTTATTTCCACTTTTATATTTAAATGACAGTAAGCTAAGGAACCCGGTTAAAGCTAATCTCGAAGCCTCGTCCCCCTCTTGCAATTCTGTTGCTTTTTAGCTTGATAAGAACAGTTGAATCAGGGATAGCCACGGTTTCATTGTTGTGCTGGGAGCCACAGATAGAAGTATGTAGGGTAGAACCACTGTAGATCTCCAAAGTATGACCGCAGCCTGTACTGAGCTGAAAAAAAATTATAAAAGCTACATATAATATTATAAGTATTTGCAAATATACATATTCAGGGCAATCAGATCTTTCTACGTCTCTCATTAAATTTTGTCATAGCCATAGATATAGAGGGCCTTTACCCTCTATATATATGGTCATAGCACATAAATCCCGAGCTTTTTAAATTAGTTACTTAATTTCTCTCTAGGTGCTATCAAAATTTGCGCCTCTGAAGCTGAGTCACAGCATAAAAGAAGAACCTGATAGACAAGGCCCATGGCGCCATCTAGCGGATTTTAAAGTAAACTTTGAATCTAAATATATTTAAGTGCTATATGTCATATGATTATGCAGCCTACATCTACATCCACTATATGCAATTCCACAGTGTAATCCTGTGCCATTGTAATGTTCCAGAGGCAATCAGTGAAGGGAAGATATGGAGTTGGATATCCCGGAGATGCAATGATTCCATTTGGATGGTTGATGAGTGTTGCACCGCAGACTGTTAATAGCAATATTTTACATGTATTTGCTTAGAGACATCCCCATAGATAGTAGTAATAACAACATTGTTATTACTACCGTCTATGGACATCCCAGACAGGCAACTTTTGCCATTTCTGCCGAGGAAATTTTTGAACATAGAATATTTTCACTTGCCTGTGCTAGCTGGTGCCGGCTTGTCAGAAATGCAATTACTGCCGGCAAAAATGGCAAAAATTGATTTACAGAAATGCGAAAAATTGCCTGTCTGGGATGTCGCTTAGAGCTTATCAAATACACGACATACAGAAATTGATGAGCCACCGCTAGACATTGGCTATTTATTGGTTTATCAGCCCTAAGTTCCCACTGCTTAGGTGGAAGAAAATCAATGGCTAGCATTAGCCAGCAATTTTGGGCTATGTCGTCTGTTTAGGCGCTAGGCCCTAAGGTACTCATCATTGTTAAACTTGCCTGTTTTAGAGCAAATAAACCGTTTCTTGGAACTGGACTGGCTTGAGCCGATTAATCGAGGCCTTGAGGATGTGTAAACAAGAGATACGCTAAAAATTAATTCAAGGAGGTTTAAAACATATTTTTTTCATGTTACTAAGTAGCATATTTTTACCTCTTTTTCAATGGTTTCAACCCGTTTGAACCTACAAGTGATGGTGGGAAATGCTCAATGATGGTTCTATCTGTTTGGATCCAAGTTTTCCTTTTCCTATTCAATTTAATAATAATACATAAATATTAATTAGACTCAACATCTAATAATAAAGAAAAGAAACCATTTCCCATATCCATTAATCTTGTATTTTCCATTTATATTTGTTGCATTTATTATTGACTCCAATTGCTCCACTCGTGCAATGTCAGAGTTTTGTCTGAAGCATCTCTGTTTGATTGTAGTGTATGTCTGCTTGTCAACGGATACGCTGTTAATAGTAATTTAGTTAAATATCCCAAAAACCTTATTTTTCCATTTTCTACCTGAAGCATAATGTCTCACTTGCTTGTACCCAGCTCCCTTCTATATCTGAGCAATCTGTTTAAAGTTAGTTTATATTTATAAGCATTATGTCAGGAGGTTTGATTAAAGTTTAGTAGTTTACCTCGAACTATTGTCTCCATCTCGAGATCAGCTGGAGGGTCATACGTACCAACTAGATCAGATGGGTTGAACAGTAAGGGGACTCCAGTTTGGTTGTAAATGAAATCTGAAAAAATATGCGGTAATATTCTTAGTCCACTAATGTATGCATTCAGTTTGACTGCAATCTAATGTGCAATTGTTAGAATGCCATGTTAGTGCTCAAACGTATGGCTATATTTCAAAGTAAATGGGAAATATTGGTTTCTATGCAGTTTCACCTCCATTCCTAACTTCTCTACTATTACCTGTTCGAACTAATAAATCGAAAGAATAAATATGGCACACGGACTAAAAGTACTGTTGTCATCGTAGCTGTTTACCTGGGCATGTGCCTCTCTTGCAAAATGACACTGTAATACTTTCATTCCCATACTTTAAGTGAACAAACACATGCAGGCTGTACTGGAGAGTTCTGTTTAATCCAATTTTGTGTGGCCTGATCCAGGCATTCTCCAAAGGAAGTTCAACACCCCCAATCCATAGACCTTGCACATCTGTATCTTCAAGATCATTGAATCCAATAGATCTATATATTTTGATGTTAAATTATATCAGTAGCTCATAAAATTACTGACCTGTCCTCATCATTAACAAACAAATAGCTCCAACCTTGTATTCCAGCAATGACATCAAAGGTGACATTGTAGCTCGCTGATGCATCATGGAGGATAACATTGGAATCATTTGCAAAGAGTACGGAGTGTTTGGTCATGTCTGTGCTGTCGTAAAAGAACTCTGGGATGACAAGCGCATCTGCCTGTTCATTGATGAGGAAGTCAAGGATTCCATCATCAGTGAAGTTGTTGCCATCTGATAGTTGTAAAAAGATAAGATTAAGTATTTTTATATTTTACTAGTGATCCCTTATTGTATATTTTTGGGCACTATCTTTCGTTTCATTCACTGGTATGCCAAATTAACAATTTTTCATCAACATGCCGCAGGGGGGATTCAAACCCACAACCTTCTGGGTCAGAGTTGAGCAACTTTCGAATATGGCTACTATGGTCCCCCTGCTTAATTATTATCAGGTATATGTAGCATTAAACTCTACTAAATATTTGTTAAAATTATGCCAATACACACCTGTGTTGTATAACCTTACATTCCTAACCAATTCATAGACCTCTAACGACTCAATCAAAGATAAATCCTCCTCTCCAAGAGGATTTCTGTTGACATATTGAGCAGAGTAGTTTGTAAAGACACCTTCAAGACTGGACACCATCCACCAGCGGATAATCTTGATGTCAGCGGGTTCCACATTGCCAAGGTTGACCTAAATGGATCAAACGAACATTGATCATCAGTTGGCAAAAGGAGCTCGGCTGTCCAATTGGTAAGAGTTCTCTGGCCAAAAATGTAACTCTTCAGAAGAGACAATAAAGACGTTTAACACATGATCTATGCATGGCTTGATAGTTGATACTATAAATGTACATAAGAGATAAAGGACTCTGCCAAAGGCTTATTTCAACCTCTTTATATAGAATTAGAAAACAGATTTGACACCTATTGCTTCTTATCATTTGGACAGCCGAGCTAAAAGTACTTACCCTCAGACTGGTGTCTCTCTCCATACTTCCCAAAGTTGACCCGTAGACCCTGAAGTCCGTCAGCAATCCTTTTTCATTTTCTATCACTTCCGGCGCAGAACTGGCAATCTGCATGTTGCTCGCAGTTCCAGCTCCCCTGTTTTCAATGACCACCGCTAGAGTAAAAGGCACCGCAGGCTCCATTTCCGGAGTGAATGGATCATCACCCTGTACAAACTTCTCCCAAAAGTACCTTGATGCATATCATACGTAGTATTAACCGTTTTAATAGAGTTAGTTTTTTGCATACCTAATATGAAGGGATGCATCTGGAACGACAGCAATCACTGCTGGCAACAAAGGAATTGTGACATCTTGGCCATCCAGTGTGTACTCCAATATTCCTCCAACTAGATAATCCAATTCCTCAACTGGAGCTGCCTCCGAGTAGGGGATGATGAGGTGTTCAATGCCTCCAGAGCAGGCGGTTGCCATGGTGAAGGTGTTGTTTGAAGACTCAGTTATGCAACCTGGAATAAACTCATTGGATATTTTGTCAACATTCATGACAAATAAGTGACCTGTTAGCTCTGCAGTTCCAATTGCAAACTTATCCGTGCTTAAGGCTGCGTCTACATTAGAATGAAAAAAGAATATCTTCCGAATATCTTCCTCCCTTTTTACTACTAGAGCTGCCGCGCACAGAAAATATTCCTTCCTTTTTTACTACTGTCAAAGAAGATCTTCCGAATATCTTCCGAATATCTTCCTCCCCGTGTAGACGCACCCTAACAGACCACCGTCAAATGTTTTCATGCTCAGTGATAACGTCATATTTTGAAGCGGTGAGTTTTCATTGTTTGACATTTCCAGGGCTGCCAGGAAGGCAGTCCGAGTTAGGGACAGTCGTTGGTTTAATCGTATCCGGACAGCAGCACACACACCTAAATGTGATTAAGTTGGGTATAAATTTATTTTCACGGATGAAGTAAACAGGGCATTTCAGCGGACTGACGGTGCGAATCTATCTCTAAATTACGAATCGTGAAGTTAATGCATATATGTAGTACTTTGTAGTACTAGCCTGACATCTAACCCATGAATCTCTGTAAAATATGGTAGAGAGTAGAGACATCCTTGTCTAACCTCTGTGGTAAAATATTATATTGAATGAACTTGTTTGCTTGGCCATTTTTGTATAATTCTCCCATTAGATGGCAACTCCTCTGAGTGAAGAAAAGAGCAGAAGCAGTGGATAAATGAGTGGAAATGTCCTTTGCTACTTTTAGTTCCATTTCTCTGCTGTTTCTGCTCATTTCTCCACTGACCATCAAAGTTGTTTTAAGCTCTATGCGCTAGCAAACTAGTTCATTCAATATAATAATTTTACACCACAGAGGTTAGACAAGGATGTCTCTAATCTCTACCATATTTTACAGAGATTCTTGTATATACCTTCATTTTCCTCATTGTTAACCTTGTCAAACTCAGCTTTATTATATGCAATAGATTCAGCCACAGAGTCAAATCCAGTGTCAAGAACATTCTGTATCGATTGATGATATTCAAAGTAGTGATCGGTGAAATTACTGTAGGATATCATGTTGGGGTTGCTGGCGCTTGGCTCAAGAATGCCTTTGTTCCAGTTGCTGAGGGTGTTGTTTATTCGTTGTAGGTAGCTTGTAATGTTGCTTGAATAGTCTGTAAGAAGCAATAACCAACTAAGACTTGAACAGTCGTAAAAGCATTCAGAAGCTGCTGAACCTTTCTACGCTTAGACCAAATCTGATCCAATTTATGTGGCAAGATGGGATTTGTATAGCGATTTTGATTAAGGGGCTGACCACACCTATATAAGGAAATTGATGAGCAACCAAAGTGCATCATTTTCTCAGCACTGATTTTTGTCTGAACAGTAATGACTCAGGGCTGGGGACCAATGTGCCACCAATGAGCGAGCAATGTACATTGCATTGTCACTATATTGGTCGCTCATCGGTCATTCTACTGTATTACGTGTGGTCAGCCCCTTTAAAGGAGAAAACTTATTCCGGTGTTCTTCGAGCTTCTTACCTGTCGCATTTATATAAAAGTCACTGCTATCTAGTATGTTATCCATCTCATTGGCAGAAATGTAGATTCCAAACTCACTCTCATCGGATAGAGCAGGCAGTAACAATGTGTCTGTCCAAGTAGCATTTGGACCACTCTGCAATAAATTATTAATTGTTAATATATTGATGAAAACTATGTTATTAATTACCTTGAACAACCAATGATTTTCTCCACCATTTACATCATGGTAGATTAAGTCCAGATATGCCACGGGGACCAAAGATTCAGCATACCTTATTGCAATAGCATCATCACTAGATAATGATAGCACCGAGTTTCTTTCCAAAGATATTTCTATTTCAAACCCTGTAATAATAACTTCCCTTATTAGAAATTTCACAAGACGTGACTATAGCTTTATATACGTTACCGAGACACTCTACTAGAGAATCAATATCGTTTAAAAATGCGAGAGCGCCAAGTCCAGGCACCAATCCAATTAGTTTCCCCTGCACAATTATGGTTAAAGTCTCCACAGCGGCATCTTGGACATCATCTCTTGTAGGCGGAGGATCGGTTGTTACGAGAAGGCTAAAGAAGGGCTCAATTGGCCCCAATATCAGCTGTAATAACAGTTTAATATGTTCGTAGGTCATAAGAAAATACTTTGACTGTCCAAATGATAAGAGTTCTCTAGTCAAAATACAAACTCTTCAGAAGAGCCAATGTAGACTTATAATGTATGTGTTATGCTATGTACTGATACTATAAACATACATAAGAGGTAAATGTCTCTTTCGACTGCTTCTTTCAAGCTCTTTATAGAACATCGTTGGCACCCTTTCCTTCTTATCATTTGGACAGTCGACTTAAACTTACTGGAGCAAAGCAATCAAGCAGATCATCACATGTAATGACAGGCGGTCCATAGACGGTGACAGTCCAGGTCCCATCAGGGCGAGTTCCATCGGACCCAGATCCAGGTCCTGATTCCAATCCCGGTCCAGATGGTGGTGGATTTCCGGGACCTCTGCTGGGACCTCCGGGGCCACAGCCGCTGCTTTCAACAGTGTGGCTTTTGCATATTACTTCAATGCCGCAGATGTAGTAATATCTCATAGTGATGCTGCTACACTACAAGGGAGGTAGGAAAATAAATAAGAAATGCTTTCCTTTTTCACAAAGATGCCGTAAAAACGTAAAGAATGCCGTCTTCTTTTGCAAAACATGCCATCCGGGAGCGATCTAAGAGATAACTACATAGGTAGTTGCAAAAAGATGCTCCTTCCAGCGGCTTTTTCTTCAAAAAAAATGCCAGCATTTTTTTCCTCTCCAGCTACACAGCATTTCTTGAAGAAAAGTGCCAATGTAGGAGCGCCATTAGGGACATCGAAGGAGCACATTATTGACTTGTAGAGATATTATAATATTGTACAATTTTAACTTGCGTGAACTATGGTTCTTTCGACGCCTCCATTCCTAGACAACTGGCCATCCCTTGCAGATACGGCTTTCAAAGTAGCAAATACTGTAATGAGCACTGAAGTCCTTGCTTCCAGATCTCCAATGTAGCCATCAGGGATGCTAGTTTGGAAGTCAAGCGTGGCATGATTTTCGGGAACATATAATTGAACCTAGAATAAGATTCCTTAAAATGCCCATCACTCGTATATACAATCCTTAGCATACTCTGTTGGCGGTAATAAGACCAACATTGGTAACATTGAATGTCTGGTATGTTTTAATTCCTTTCTCAAAGTCTTCAAAACTTATGCTTCCCGGCTGGATGATTACAACAGGAGCTGGTACATTAGTTTGAAAATCAGCTTCAACTTCTATTTCATAGACATCTTCTATTTCTGTGGGTGTCACTCTGGAATAACATTATTTATCATTGAATTATTAGAAAGTACATCAATCCTCATATAATAGAATTTTTCTTGCATAGCTATATCTATAATAAAACTTACTGAAAAGTGTATGACACTAAAGTTCTCTCCATGAATATGTTATAGTTCCTTCTCCCAAGGAGAGTATACTGCTCAAATAACATAACTCTTTGCACATTAGTATGATTTTCAGCCCTGACAAAGATTGTGTATAATCCTTCTGTGATGTTGTTCAGGTGTACCATTCCATTTTCATTAGACAGGTGTGTAAATTGGTAATCTATAAATAGATTTACCTTCTGTGATGCACATACATTTGACATTAGTTTGGGGTTACTAACCTGGGCCTGTTATGGTAATTGTAGCATTTGCCACTTTGGGACTCCCCTCAACAAAATATGTAAACTCATCTTCAATAGTCAAGGAAACATTCAACCTTTCATCAGATCTAATATCAATACTGATAGGAACTATTATGTAGTGTTTAGAACAGTCAATGACAAATGTAGCACTGATGCTGCCTAGACTATAATCTGTTGGCAATCTCATGCCTAGAGTCAATGTTGAGGAAGCTCCAGCTGGGAGGGTAGTTTTGTTATCAATAAAGTTGTCAGTACTAATGGATGAGAGTGAGAGCCAGCTTGCAGGCGGTAGTAATATAGTAATGTTCTCTGCAGGTCCTTTGCCATTGTTACTAAATTGAACATCTACATTGTACGGCCTTCCTCTCAGAAGAGCTAGTTGGATTCTTTCTGGATCTGTCACTAATAGAGGAGTTCTTTCTCTGATAGAGACTGAAACTGTCAAGACCAGCTGAGTTCCTAGTTCAGTCCTGATTAATAATAGAGCCGAAGTGGAAATGGGTTCAAATGCCCGGATTGATACTTGAAATGTGGTGTTGGTGTTGAACCGCAGCCTGGTAATGCTAGTTTTAGATATATTCAACTCCAGCTGCTCTGGTATCTCTTCAGATATTATACTTATTGAAATGTTCCGCAATACATTAGGCCCATCATTGAACAAAGTAACATTATGAACACTCTCATAACCACTATCAAATAAATCATCAATGTCAATTACATTTGGAATGACTTTAAATCCTGCTACAGTCCAGGATATAGCAGAGGCTACTTCTTCAACTTGTGGATGTCTTGCTATGACTTCAAACACTCCATATGGGTAATTGTGTGGTGAGTAGGTAAATGTGAAATTACCATTGTCATCTGTAAGTATCCTTACAACATCTTGTAGTCTGTCATTAATAATGAAGTCAAGATTAAGATGTACTGGCATTGTGGTGTCAGTATTGTATATGGTTGTACCAGTAATTGTGTAAAATTGCGGAGGAGTGTCATAATGAGCTATAGTCATAGGAATCAAGCTTGGAACATGTGATGGCCTCACAAGCAAATTCAATGTCCTCATCTCTACTCCTGCAATATTTGCTGCCTCTATAGTAATATTATAAGGTCCAATAATGTAAGGCGTCCACTGCAGGGTAGGATTGATAAAACCATTCAGTCCCATATCTCTTGGCTCATTTACCAACAACCAACTTATGGAAGCATTTTCATGCAAAGGAATCAGGCTGAGGTTTAAAAAGCTTCCCTCAATAATATCAAGTGTAATATTCTCCTGGAGAACTGTGCCATTAGATAGCATGATATCAAATTCAGGCTTGGGCACCAATACCTCACAATCTCCTCCTGTCCATGAACTGAAACAAGAGCATTCTCCTAATATGCAGACCCCTCTTTGGTCATTTCGGCCACACTGGTTACCACTGCAGACACTGATTAGATCTATGGTCTGCAGGACACTTTGCTGTCTTCCTGAGCAATCATTAGTCACTGTAACATTTCTCGTGAAGTTTCCAGGACAATGGAATCCACCTCCTGGAAGTATATTTGCATATTCAAAGGAGAATTCCTCTAGTTCTCTGTGACAAGCCTGCTGAGCAGTGATCTCTATTTGATCCAACTGATCTTCTACAGATGAGTCACTGCCATCACAGAGAAGTTGCACGGTTGGGAGATACCCAATTTGAAACTCATCTTCTAAATCAATGTTAGTATATTGGTAGAATGAATTGTAATTGTGTGAAAGGTCTCTTGCCCTGATTTCCCTTCGAAACCGGCAATAATAATGTCTTATCCACATTTGAGTATAATTGGTGTCCACCTCTCTGTTGTCATGTATGGTTACATTTGGAAACAAAATGGTTTCATTGCAGAATGAGATCGTTTTGTATCGATCCCCTTCAAACCAGGGTCTCACATCATCCCGATCAGTGACGTAGTAAGTCTGTTGAGCTTCTAAAGTCTCATTGCTGCATTCGTTGAAAACCAATATATCTCTGGTAAAGTTTCCAATACATGGATAGGTTCCGTTACTAATGTTATCCATAAAAGTTACATGATAATCAGAATAGTCATCATAACATGGCAGCTGAGCTCTCAGACTCTGCCATGGTCTATAAATTTGCCCATTTCGACTATCCAGGCATTCCAGACTGATGTTATGCTCATATTCAAGCTCAAGCTCGATATGAAGTGGAATAACTTGCATCTTAGAGCCACTGTTTCCAGCCAAGTCCTCTATGTGCCATTCTCTGGACAGATGACATATTTTCCAAATATCCCGGTAGGATAAAGATTCATTGCTAATTCCATATTCATCTGTTATTGTAGGTATTGGAATGTCATATTCTCCCTCAAAGCATTCCTCAATATTATAAGGGGTATTTGTGATGTTAGGAGGAGTTGTATCCAAAATGGACATATAGCTAAGGTTCCTGAAGGTTAATCCAGTGTAGCTCTTAATGACCAAGTCAATATTAAATGCATGTCCATCTAGCAGAGTATCAACGTTGTCTGGTTGCAAATGAACTCGCTGACCAATGCAAAAGTTATGAGTATGTTAACAAATCCAGGAATAATTGATATACCTGTCCCGGACTAACATAGAGTTGTTTGCTATCAAATTGAATTTCACCAAAGCACTCCACAGTACAAGTGAAAAGTATGAACATATTTCTGCCATTGGTTACATTTTGTGGATGCTCTTCAATGGAAACAGTTCCATTGACCTCCGAAGCACTTCTGTTGTCGAATAAATGAACGGTGATGTTATCATTTATCCCTAATAACATGAAAACTCCCTATTTCGGCATAGTTGTTAAGATAATAATTTTACCAGCTCCATTTTCTGATATAATATTAAGCAAGTAGCTTCCTTCTGTGGCCGAGGGAATGCTCTCATTGAGCATGCCTTCACTCATAGGAACACCTGTGCAAATGTTCGTTACGTGTGACAAGCCTCAATTTGAAGATATGTTTAAAAAAGCTCACCAAATGGATCAATGCACGGCATTAAGTAGCACTCCTCTTCCTCCATGGCATCTCCAGAGTTGCAAGTGTCATTATGGCAAGGTCTTACTCTGTTCCTATGGCCATATCCGCAACTCACATTGCAGGAACCCCATGAAGACCATGATGGGTCTGTCAAATGAGGTATGTGTTATACCGTACATACCAAAGGAGGGTTCCTCCTCACCAACTTCTTGGCAAATAAAAGAGTTTTCCTCAAAAGATTATCTATAGACTCAGTTCCAATTATTTGGGGTCCCCTAGTGACTTCATTAAGCCCAGACAATAGTAAATATAATAGCTCCATATATGTTTTCATAAAACCCAGGTTATATAAAGCCCCTACACACCTCTGATAATAAAACCCAAAAATGTACCTGGACCTGTACAAAGCAACTCAGCTACTTCGTTAGCCTCTGGTGTTTCTTCACGACAGTCCATAGTTGAGTTATCATCTAGTACAATTGTTACATTGTGTGAGACCCATTCTTCACTTTTGTATACAATTATCCTTTCAATGTGCTCAAATCTTTGTAAATAGCATCCCGCGAGCCTATAAGTGGACAGTTGTTAAAACAAATGTAACTATGAAAGGCAGTTACTACATTTCTTCCGATTGGAAGAGCTCAGCCTGACCATAATCATCATAATAATAATCATAATCATAATCATAATCAATGTAGTAATAGTCGTAATCCCATCCACTTGTATGGCAACATTGAAGATGCTCCTTATCTGAGCCGCACAACCCCAGGTAGGTGACTTGTTCGTAGTCAAACCCATTGTTATATGCTGTGTTATACCATATGCCGGATATAGCTGAAAGAAAGAAAGGATCAACATAACAACTACTATCAACAAGCATAAGCCAATATCACTGTTTAGCATAAAGCTATGCATACCAATCATACCTCTTGAACAATGATGTGGAAGGCATGGTTTTGATTGCATGGCGGGGCCATAATTAGGACAGAAAGCAAATCCACCATTTTGAGGCTGGTCACAAAGCCGACTCCGTGTTTGGGTAACAGTTCCATTGTCACATCTAAAATTAAATCAGAAGTAACTGCTCTAACTGCTATGTGAGAGATCAAGTGACAAAGAGAAAGTATTTTTCGCTACACTCACTCTGTGTTTTCCTTGCACCCAATCCAAGGGGACCACATACTCCAATGGCCATCTAAAGTAAACAACATATGACCGAATGCAATCTAAAGTCCGTGTCCAGTCCAATCTTATGCAAATATCACAAAGCCTGTACTGTACATAGCAACCTCAAATACTCCCTCACATGTTCGTTGATAGTATTTCTTCGATGTATATATTAATTGCATTATAAAATACCTTTTGGTTCCCTTGACAGCTCGATTTC
Source organism: Tisbe holothuriae (assembly GCA_900659605.1). Taxonomy (NCBI): domain Eukaryota; kingdom Metazoa; phylum Arthropoda; class Copepoda; order Harpacticoida; family Tisbidae; genus Tisbe; species Tisbe holothuriae. Next base: position 5,016 of record LR140352.1, on the reverse strand, counting down.
GCACACTTCAGTTTCCGTCCCGCTGCCATATTTGGCGCATGTTGGGATCCCATAAGTTTCGTTGAAATTAGGACTTTGACATAGACGGGATCTGGACCGAAACCCGCGTCCGCTTTTAACGCTGCAGCCACTCCAAGAAGACCAGGTATGCCAATGTGAATCTATAAAAAAGGTTGACATTAGAGCACAATCTCGGGGTAGAATGGTTAGCATGCGAAACTTCTATGAAAGGGGACCCGTCCGGGGTTTGATTCTCAGCCTCAGTTTTGAGAATGCCCCAAAAAGCTGCCTTAGTCCTAGGACTTGCCAATGTGGCGTGCTATTGCAATGAACCTGAAAAGGTAGTGCTCTAAATTATATATAGAAGAATTCATAGCAAATATTTAGCGGCGGATCCTAAATTTTTCGAGTCCGGATCCGGATCCAAGCCAGATCCGCGGATCCGGTTCCGGATACGGGTACCAGCACATCTCTATATATCTACGTACATGGAGTTATTGAAACCTGATATGCAGGTCAACTAAATGAAAATATTTTCTCGGCGTGTTGCACTCTGAAATAATTATATTGTCATAAACTTACTTGTTTGAGCACATGTGGCCAGGGATACCTCACTACGGGGATTCAATCCATATCTTGCTGTACACAAGAGACGTGTGCCACTCTCAAAAACAACCCAAATATAGTTGAAATAGACATTAACGATAGAACCTCTCCTTTAATGGGAAATAAGAAACAATATCCTGATACACGCAACATTTTACTCACTCATAAGATCCACTTAAATGAACTTGAATTGTATAATTGTTGAAGTCCAATATAAAATCGGTACAATTTGAGAACGACATGTTACTCGATTTATGGATAGCGTAGTCCGATAAGGGCTCTAAAATATGTTCAACAGGAGCGAAATAAATGATTGTTTGATTACTTACTAAGAGGCTCCGAGATGCAAGAATCGCCATTAGATGTAAAGTTAAAATGTATAGCATAATCCTCTTGTAGATTGCGAGCAAAACTTGTGAAAAAATTTACGGAACTCACAGCTATAGAGTAGAGGAATAATACTAGTAACTGTAGTACTATGGTAATGCATGGACATCTGAAGTCTGTTCATGGATGAGTGGATATATTTCAGGGAATATTAAAGTCGCAAATGAGGGTCCGATTCTTGGATTGAAGAAAAATAAGGATACGATACTATGCCTAATATCATGCCTGTTTATGAAGTGATTTCATCAGCTGACAAAAGTTGCCTGGGTAGTTTTCCTGGCTGAGGCAGCCTTCCTTCCCCTGACTCAGCTCCAGTAATCTGTTGAAGCAGGCAATGAAAACGGATTTTGAGCTTCCTCCAAATGGATATTGAGCGCACTCCCTGCTCTGCATAGCTTCAGGGCCAACTGTTGACCTGAGAATCCATATTTTTCTTTAATCCAAGGTCCGATTATTAAAAAGTGGGATAAGATACTTAGTGCTTAAGGTACTCCTTTAGCCGGAATCGCTAAGGATCACTAAGCATCTCCTTAGCGTTAAGGTGTTTGGTTTAATAATCGGAACCAGTTTTCTTAAAACGTATGCCCCTAAGTAAACTATTTGGCATTGGCATTATGCATTTGAGTTAAAAATGTGGCCCATTGTCACTAAGACCACATGGAAAGATTCGAAAAGGATACTCTAAGGGTACGCTCGAAATAACACCATATATTGGAGACTGTATGACGGACAGACAAGACAAACAAAATATGATACCTGATGGGCAAGGCTCCATTAATTGATTGCAAGGTCTTTCATCTGCCTCTACATGGTCGGGAACACAGTCAACACTATAAGCAGTTTGATTAGCATAACTTCCGCTGGGAGCGAGGCATGTTCTTCTCCTAAATACACTCCCCTCACATCCACATGATTGGCTGCAGTTACTCCATGGCGACCATAATGACCAATGAGAGTCTATAAACGTGGAGTGTTTTCATTATTTGCATGCCAAAGGAGCAAAATCCATAAAAAACCTGTCCCAATCAGTGAAGGCTACTACTCTAACCAGAAAATATTGCACCAGTTTTGTATGTACTTATATGTATGCAAAAAGGGATATTATGTATACAGCTGTATGTACATACAGCAAAGGCTTGGAGCTTCATCAATTCCACTTGCACAATCCACGTTTTGATTGCAGACTTGAGACGCTCCAATGCATTTCCTTTCAATAGCACAAAAGAATTGATCTTGTTCACACATTTCGGCATTGCATGCGAATCTAATAAAATAAAATATAATGGAAAGTTGGAAACCTACTTCAACCCGAAAACACTTACCTATCACTACATGATCTCTGTTCTAAGTTAGTTCCTCTCTGTAAGCAATAATTTGTTGTGCTGTTCACTTCATTGCACATTCTACTTCGGTGTTGAATGCCATATTTACATGTACCAGAGCATACCGACCATTCTTGCCAATTGCCCCAACTACTTTCTAAATGGGTATATAGTAGGGTACACCAAGAACCCCTGAATAGAGGACTGCGCACTTTTAATTGCCTAATATTACCTACAGGAGTGTACCAAAAAAGAACAGTGCCATAAAATGGAAAGCCTAAGCCATTAAACAAAATGTTTCAGGTGTTGTATGAGCACTAACTTCACGGTGTTAAAAGCAGAAAGCAATATCTTTTAAATGGACTGAGTTAAGTCAAAGATATTTTTCGGTTCACTCCTGTAGTACGCATATTCCTCTTTTCAGTGGCTCTTGGGTACACATATGTACTCAAACAATCATAGTATCAAGAAATATTAACAATCTACAGTAGTTGGACATACCCACAGAACTGCACTCTAACTCTATGGTGGCGTCATCTCCTCCAGGCCATATCCAGTACCATTCTCCAAGAGTGGGGGTGCAATTATACGTTTGGTTGTTAGATAAATGAATGTAGGTGCTATCTGCGCCCTTCCACCCAGAGGAGCTTCTGGTAGCAAATCTGAGACTGGGTTCCAAAAATATAACTAGACAGTAACTATTAGTTTTACTTAAATGAGTCGCCATTTTACCCTGCAATCGAATTCACGGCCGTGCCATGGCATTGACCTAATTTAGAAGGTAGCTGCAAAAATGAAAATCACGTTATCATATACTTTATTGTTCCAAACACAACCAAATCTTCACCTTTATATCCGTTTCTCCGTTGTCTAATGTTAATCGACTTGTTCCACACAAAAAAGGTTATTATCAGCTAATACAGTTGCGTAAATATTTCTTAAATTGTGATATGAGATCCTGGAGTCACTTGTCACAGTTATTGCCAATATTGCCGCTGGAAAAGAAAGGCAAATAAACAGGTAATTTGAAAAAGGAGTAACGGACAAATAGTAAAGAATCTGACTTGCCATTTTATGGTTTATATGATTTCAATCCCATGCATTAGACTTTTCTGTGATGTAAGACATGGACAAGCTTCAATTCAGCTTGTCCGTACCGTGTTTAAGTTTGACCGTAGACTACGATTCTCTCGTAGTCCCCGGTTTGACATATTAAACTGGAGAACTGCCCTAGAAAATGAACATGGAGTAAAATAAATAGGTCCCGTTATAACCAGGGTCCCAACAAATGATCTTAAATCAGAGGGCTTTCCAATAGTGAAAATATGCAAATATATCTTGTCTCGAACATCTCACCCTGTCTACACTCATTTATGCATGATGCAGTCTCAAATCGCTTTCCTCCGTCAATCCCACAAGTGGATATGCCACCGTTAACGGGTCTTAAACATGCTCTAGTTCGGTGCTTTGTATCAGGCTGGTAGTCGGTAAAGCCGTCGATGAATGTGTGTGTCTTTGAATCTTGGGTAATGTTGAAACCAGGGCAGATGCCACATTTAGTCCATGAAGACCAAATTGTCCAGTGGCCATCTATTGAGACAAATATGGATTACCGTATATAGAATGAGGACAATACTAATTCAACCAATAAATACGGCAATTCTATAATCTGAGTTTTTTTGTTTATGCCATTTAAGTGTGCTAGGCGACTTCTCATAACCAAAAAACACCCCGCCGAGATTTGTTCAAAAGAGACGCTGACGTCAGCGTCGCATACCAGTCTTCGCAGTATGCATTTGTATTTCTCACATTAAACATAGTGCAGTTCTCATTCATGTCCAGCAAATGAGAACTGCACTTTTATTAATACGAGAAATGCACACATACTGAAACGACTGGTATGCGGCGCATACCGTTAGAGAAACGAATCTCGGCGGGACTGAAGACTTTCAGTGGCCTATGTCAGAACCAATTTTGGGCAACATGAACATTTTTACCTGTTGGAGCAGTATTTTGCAGCGCCATTACATCTTCATCTTCATCATTTCGACCACTGGGGCATGATTCTATCCAGTGCTTTGTCCGATCTGAGTAATCATCTATCTTTTGACATATTCGAGTTCGACGCCTTATAAAGTGATAGGGCGAGTGTTCACTGGGCGACCAATGTTCCCAATTTTGCCAGTGTGACCAAGAAGAGCCTAGTCAAAGATTTACACTTTTATCAAATTATTATACCCCAATATACATTTCTCACCTATTTGATAGAATGTTTGGGTCCAATAATAATTGTAGCCACTAAAGGTGGCATCCCGTCCAAATATAATTTCAACGGGAAAGTACTCCCTTATGGTGCTGTGTCCACGCAGAACTCCTGTTATGTTAAATCTTGTCTTTGAGCAGGAACCAAGAACATCTAAAACATTAAAGTACCAAAGAAATCACAGCCGACTTGCCATAAACGATTAAAGTAAATATTAAATCGCACCTGCTCCTTTCATTCGAAAGATTGATTCGCCGCTATATGGTCCATCTAATATCACTGCCGATGATCATATGAAAGGAAAGAAGTATTAAAGCTACTAGCCGTCCTTAAGGGGGCTCCTACACCAGAACGATTTGGAGGATAATTGCCGGAAAACTTCTCTTTTCCTCCTCCAGTTAACAAGGTGTGGGTGTGTGCAGGGAGGAAGGAAAATGG
>LR140351.1:0-17467 GCA_900659605.1 Tisbe holothuriae | reverse complement strand
CTTTGTGAATCAGTTTCAGTTGGGTGTTGTTTATGTTTTCACTTTAAGTTATATTTTTTAAAGCATGGAGCTTTTGAGGCCTATGTTGCTTGTGAAAGTGACTGAGACTCCTTAGAAGATAACTTCTTTAAAGGATTCTTCTTAATAAGCTCTTTAAGTTTTTAGTATATGAATACATTTTATATATATCAATAATGCATGAATTGGTCAATTTTCTGCAATTTTTGCTTTCAATAAATTTCTTGCTGGAGTCATTTATGCAATGCAATGAATTGCACCAAAATTGCATTTTTTCACAAATAAATATTCCAATCTTGGCATGTGGACCAATAAATGTTGTTTATTGGAGAAAAATCAATTTTTCAGCAATAAATTGCCAATATTTCTTGCTTCTCTATATGGTCTGGACCCACCCTAAGAGTAAGTATTAGTGAATCTCATTGATTCTTCACCATCATAACACTCTCGGGGACAAGCGGTTTGTATCTCTGCTTGAGAAGATTTGTTCACTCGGTATGTCTTCTAATTCTCCCTCAATGGGACACTTGTTCGTCTTGCTAATAACCCTGCTGAAGTCTCTGACTTGTATTACAGCAGCAACCAACAATGGTCGACGTCTCCTCAAGCGTTCACACTTTTACACTTGTAAAGGATGATTTAGCATCTCAGGATTAAGGCCGAGGATTGGTCTATTTGAAGTAGTATGATGCAGGGCACCGATCCTGCCTGGCCTTACTGGCGTTGGAAGTGTTGGAACCTCGTGGCATTGGCTCTATAAATTGCGTACGACGTCCATTTCAGGGATTCACGCACTCTTGCTCTAGAATCTGGGGCGAGTCGAAGGGCGTGTCCGAAGGCGTGCTTGGTCAAGTCCAGTCGACAGAATGGAGACCCGTGTTTTGTGACCTGTTAGTAGAGTGCAAATGTCAAACCAGAAGAAAAATAAGAACGTAAGAAGAGAGAGCAAGTGGAAAAGTAGAGGTAGGCCGAAAAGGAATAACAAGTAGCAGGATCCTTGAAGAACAAGATAATCCCAAATAGGTGTAAATATCTGTCTACAGTCAAAGAGGATTGATACTATTTTTACAAAAAAATAGGAAAGTTTCAGAGAGTAAGGAAACAATGTTAGTAAGTACTAAGTAATTTATTGGGATTTTTGTTGTAAAATTAAATATATCCCTTCCTACAAATCTGTACTCTTCTATCAAAGACTATCATTCTGAAGTTTAGTTGCCATTAGATAAAATATACAAGAAATCTGAAACTACGCATCCAATTTTAAAGTATCTGAGAGTGCAAATTGTCGCGTAAGCGCTTTCGTGTCACTTAAGAGTTGAAGAGCCTTTCAGAGCACTGTGGATCATGATGCTCTGACATGCCCACCTCCAAAGCAGTTTGCTTGCCACTGTGAATGCAGGGACAACACTTCGCTCTCACATCCCCTTAATCGGGACACTGTTGGCGCCACCAGAGAGGAAGGAGGATGCACTCGTGAAGGCTGTTATCTGAATCCTTAATTCCTTATGAATAATTTAACGCACTTTGAAAACCTACTTTCTTCAATCTTCAAGACAGCAATCTTTTCCAATGTTGTGTTTATTGTTCACCAGCCTTCTTTTTTTCTCCTCCCTCAACCTGTCACCGGGCTGGGCGCTGAGGTGTGTGTGAGTGCGTGAGTGCGTGCGTGCGCCGTCTGCGCGACTGAGTTTCCTGCGCGTCTGTGCGCAGCTGAGGTGACGGCGACGAGACGTCGTCGACCGCTGACGCTGCTGCCACGTTGGAAGCACAGAGCACAGTAGACTCGCATTCGGGAGCATCAACTGAAATTATATAATAAAATATTTTAAGAGAAGACATTCTGCAGGGTAATTTAATCTCATGCTAATCTATTTTAATCCCTTCATATTTGACCTTTTCCAATATTGCTATAATACCCTCGATTCTACTGTGTTGTTCAGCTGCCTCTTCTCCTTGAATCTGTCAGGTTGTTCCTCCAGTGTCACTGTTGCTACAGCCGCATCCAACGACTTCTTCTTGCTTCTTCTCCCTCGAGCTCGTCCCCGCCATCAGCCTTCAAGATGCCGACCACACCGCGTATGCGCAAGGCCAACGAGAAGAACGCCAAGAACATCGCCAAGAGGGGAAACGTCAGCAAGTCCTCCAAGAAGGTAACGGAACCGCTATGCCAGCTGGAAGCCAATAGTAGTAACCCCGTCCTTTCTCGTTTTCAGGAAGACAGCTACCCCGTGTCCCCCGAGCTGCTGGCGCTCTTCATCTTCGTGGTGATCGGCTCGGCAGTGTTCCAGATTGTGCAGTCCATCTGGATGTCCGGGCCGTGAAGGGACTTGGCCGCCTCATGCATCTTAAGCCGACATCATATCATAATCGCCCTCATTGAATCATTGCGTCAAATGGCCCAAATATCTTCCAGAAGTTACACAAATGAGCTGCTGCACAAGTCGCATTTAATGAACAACATCGAGTACTTTATCATACACAAATATGAGCTCACGGGGCTATTTTAAAAGTTTAAATCATGGCTAAAAGTACGGTGGATTTGAGCGAGTTTTTCTCGTGTTCAACCATCAAATATGACAACCGTTGAGTTTTTTAAATCCTTTCCTCGCCTCCCGAGATATCGTGGAAGAATCAAAGTATAATCTTTTACATGATAGAATAAAGATATTTTTAAGCAAGGGAGAAAATCAGATTACAAGTCACGAATGAGTATTTTATTTTCAATTATAATATATCAGTTCTAGAAAACCTATTATACAGCAACAGAAAGACTTCTTCATAAATGCATGCGTTGCTTATTTCTTCAGATCTGGCAATATTCTCTAACTCGATCACGTCTTTTTCTATCACATCATTTTCACGAGGCAAAAATTGAGACCGGAAACCGGTCAGAAATGCACTTCTTTATCCGCTCTCAAAACACGGTCATGTACAACATGTCCGATATGACCACATTGCACAGGAAGACCTGCGCCATTGAGCTCGCCCAGAACGTCGGCTTCTGCATCATGTCGCGCAGCGTGTCGATGAGCGTCTCGAACGTCAGCGAGTACAGCAAGAGCAGCGTGAGGCTGAGCACGTAGCAGAAATTGTAGAAGTAGTACACGTAGAGTAGGATGGTGTAGCGGCGGTATTTGCGCGTGTAGTGCAGCCCTAGGAATAGCACGACGGGAGGTAGAGACCAGTAGGCCAATATCATGACGGTGACGACGATGTCCTTTTGATACTGCTGCACTATCGCCATCGAGATGAATGTAATCGGGAAGGTGAGCAAACCGGAGAAGCCGATGACCTGTTGTAGGATGGTCATGCGGAGCGCCGTCACCTGGTCGTCCACCTGCAGCTGCAACGACGGGTGGATCAGGATGAGCACTGACGCTCTGACAAGCGCCGGTCCGATCGTCACCAGGATGGGTAGCAGCTGGAAGGTGAACAGGCACGCGAAGAACAGCCCGATGGTGAACTCGGCGACTTGTCGCACTGTCCGGTTGAAGTCCACCCCGCAGAATGGGCTGATCTCGTCCAGGTGGCTGGCCTCGAGGTAGTCTGGCAGGCCCACCACGATCACGGAGGCGAACACCGTGAGGCTGCCAAAGAAGTTGGTCACTCTGCTACCGGTGAAGAGGAGCGCGCGTCGGTCATCGTGAGCAGTGAAATGGCTGGCAAAGTCGAGCACCAGGCTGGCCCAGAAGAGCGCGCTCGCGCCCATCATGATGTAGCTCTTGGCTCGTTCCATCTGGTTGTAAAGCTGGAAAACGTCATCCAGGACGGACCCGGAGTCTGGCCAGGTCAGGTTAGTCCCCGCGTAGTCCAAGAGCGTCTGTATCTCCTCCTTGGACGAGAAGTCCTGCGTCGAGACCGTCGTGTAGATGGTCAAGAACGTGAACATGATGACGCCGCACGTGAGGAAGATGCGGCGGAACTTGATTCGCCACCCGTGCGTGGTGGGATCGCGGTACTCGTGAGTCTCCAGTAGGAAATGGTAGATGGACTTGCACTTGGACCAACAGCCCCGGTTTTCCAGCGTGGAAATTGCCTCTGAAGTCTCGGACATGTCCCCGTCTTCTCCGCTTTTATTGCTTTCTGATATCACTACTTCTGGCGGCGCATCTGGGGAAGATTGACGGACCCGCGTCTGTTTCCCAGAAGACTTCTCTTGAACTCGGTATTTCTCCTGCTGCTTGTTCTCATCAAGACGTCGCATCCGATCCAAAATCACGTCTGGTGCTGGTTTCGGAGCCTTGGGTGGAGGCTTTGAGCCGGCTCCAGGAGGCAACGGTGGCTTCTTTCCAGCAGTGGTCGGAGGTGGAGGAGGAGGTCGGAAGGGTCTCCGAAGACCTCTCACATTGACCTGCTTTGACTCTTCAGCCGTAACTTTCCTTCCTCGCATTGAGCTGTTCAGATCATGCATCATATTCGCCGGCAGCGTGCTTCTCTTCCTCGTGCCTGCGTTCATGGAGTCCGCCAGGGACACCGACTCCTCCCCGTCCACCGCAGCGGCTGCCAGGGACCTCCTCTGGTTGTGCAGCGTCCGTGCGCGGTTGTTGAACGTCCCGCCTCTCCGCTCCATCCTCCTACGCAGGGAGCTCTGCAGCATCGACCTGGCCATCTCCAGGTTCTGGTCCTTGAACACGAGTCGCTTCTCCGGCCTCTTGGTGTTGTCCACGACCAGCGCGAGCAGCAGGTATGAGATGGAGGCCATCCAGAAGAAGACTGAGACGATGGCCGGGAGCACAAAGTCCTGAAGGTTCTTCCGCTCAGAGTTGAACTCGGTGTTGACGATGAAGTGTGTGATGATGGAGAACGTCGTCAGGAAGATGACCAGTTGGAATATCTGAACCCCAAAATCGAATATGGATAGACTGGTCTTGTTGGTAGAAGATTTTGATGTCTCTTTCTCTTCTGTTGTTGCTTTATTCCGTCTCAATCCGACCATCTCTTGTTCTTCCCTTGGGACATCTGTAGTATTAGAACACCGAATCCAGTTGACCCACTTAATCCTCCCGTGTGTCAGCACTGCCTTAGCCATGATATGCACGATAAGAGGGAGCGACCAGATGACAATGACAAGCACGAGAAAGGTCGAGTTGTTCCTCGAGTCCTGACTCCAGATGATCACCGGGTGGAGGCAGATGAACGGCTGGATGAAGGTGAGGATGACGAGGAGAGTGGTCAGCACCTCCATGTTGCCGTGGCGTGAGTGAGCGTGCAGCAGGCGGAACACAACAGTGCCGCAGTACAGCCCACCACCCACACCATGGAACAGGAACACGATAGTGAAGGAGATCACAGTCAACGAAAGCCCGTTTAGAGAGACCTTCAGCACTTTGGAGGCAACACGATACATGGACGCATTGTCTGTGACAAAGAATCCTCGATCATGCTCCAGCAGCACAAGCTGGTCAAAGTACGTGGAGAATATTGCGATGGCAATCACCACAAAGATCCCTGCGAGCAGTGACACGCACGAGAATAGTCGTAGCCGCATCCACATTGAGCGCTCGCCACTTCGAGAGCATGCCCACATGGCCACAATGAGGAATGCAAGAGCAGCATTCGCCACATTCACCAAATATGTTAGAAAGTTGAGCCTTGCAGCGAATTCCGCCACCAGCTCGGTTTCAAACAGATCTGCGTCCACTGTGATCCCGTCGTGGAACTTGTTGTGGATGATGAGCAGCGGGTTGTTGTCGCTGTTCCACTCCAGGGCGAAGACGATGGCCAGGCTGCCGTTGATGAGCAGGAGCGCGTTCTGGATGACGTCCTCGCGAATGTCCTTGGCGTCGCTTTGCTTCCAGGTGAGGAAGCGGATTCCTAGATTATCACGTTTGAACTCTCGCAGTCTGAGCAAGGTTGAATGGTATGCTCGCTGAGGCCAGCCCGGCTTGTTCACCTGTTGTTCAGGAGACACAACTTCTGCAGGCTCTTCTCTGGAAGCCTGTCTCATCATCACCCGGTTCTTGTTGTGCTTCTTCCACACGAAAATGGCGACGCCAATGACCAGAACGACAAAGACGAGCACGGCTGCAGATATGTACACGATCTCCGGATGCCTCTGAATGGTCTCAATGATGACAATGTCTCTCTCTGCTGCTTCAACCGTTTCAGAGAAGAGAACCCTGACCTGGTCTTCATAGAAGTGGCATCCGCCGATGGGTACATTGCTCAGCCGGAAGAGGCAGCCAAAGCATTTCTCAGTACAGTCCCATGTGGCAGACAGCACGGTGCCATTCCGATCGTAGTCGTTACTGATGCTGTCCCCACTATGGGGTCCAACCACGCACTGCTGCCCTCGGAGGGTCCCTAGATGGGTGTGTCGTGACAGCAGCTGTGGTTCTACATAGTTGGGTAGGAAGGAGCAGAATTCATCATTGAAGAAGACGTTTCCTATTAAAGACATGTCCGCCTCGCTGAAGCCGTCTTTCTTCTCTTGCTGCCACGCTTTCACATCTGGGCTGCCAATGTGGAACGACTCACCAGTTCCAGTTGTTTGGCAGCTGAGCTCCTCCAAAGGCAAGTCTGCCTTAAATTGACATCGAGAGCATCTTATGTCCTCGCATCCAAAGTGGACGTGGTCGCCGTCCAGGAAGTAGTACTGATGTGTGTTCACCCCATGTAGGTAGAGCGGCGTGCAATGCCCTGTCCTCCATAGCCAGTAGACGTTAGCGTTGTCCCCGGGCTCATAGAGCATGCACACCTCGCTGTCTTCAAAGATTGTGAAGTGAACACCGGTATAGCTGAAGTTCTTGTTCTGGATAATCTTGGTGAAGTTGACGTCCAGGGGCATCCGGGTGTCTTCATGGTTATGCTCTACTCCAGCTGAGGTACTCAGCCCATCAATGCCCTCCTCGTCCACTATATCCCGTCTTGAGGAAGGCCTGACGGTACCCGTTTTGTTCCTACGCCTGTTGATCACATCCTTGGCAATGCCAAAGATCCCTTGAAAGCCATCCTTCACGACATCCTTGATCCCTGTGAGCACACCGTCCCTATCATCGCCGGGGTCTGGAGTGCTCACCTCAAACTCTTTGCGTCCTTTGCCATCGCATATATGGGATCGGGGATCGCATTGGGCAAAGTTGGATGCTCTGTTTCCGCTGCACGAGCAGTAGCTCATCACTTCAGCGTAGCCGGTTCCGTTGCCCGTGTTCCACAGGTACAGCTCGGGGGAGGCAGCAAAGGGCGCAATGTTCTCTGGTAGTACCAGCGGCTTTTCCTTCAGGTACTGGTTCACTACAGGTTGCAGCTGTGAGATGGCGTTGCGCATGAGCTCGTTTTCAAACGACTCTGGAAGTGGGAGCTTCGGCTCGAATGGCTTTGTCACCATCCGGGACAGGTCAAGGTCATCCAACGAGACCATGATTCCAGTCTCATCCTTGGTATTGGCAAGTTTGATCTTGCCCGATCCGGAAAGCTCACTAAACTCTGCTCTGAAGAGGGTGGCTGGTTTCCGGTCGCCATTTTCGTCCACTCCACACCGACTACCGCAGCGCTTCTCGAGTTCTAGAACCTCAGCACTGGTGTTGCCCAGATTGGGCAGACATGTGGCGAGCAGCAGCCCATGGCCAATGTCAATGCTCAGCAGGTTGTCTCTCTTCACCCTAATGACTGGTGGTGTGTACGAGATGGTACCGTTGATATGCGAGTCCAGCACTCTAGTGTCCCCATGATATTTTGTTACATTCGTCACTGAGGCGTACCACATGAGGCTATTTAAGAACTCTGTGGATACCCTGACTCCTTGCAGAAGATGAGATTGACCATCTAGTGGTGAGGTCAGATTCCAATCCTTGACCGGGAAGCCGTTAATTGGCGTGAGCTCCTCAGGAATGAAGGTCTCATTCTTGCCATTGATCTCGGCTGAGAAGCTGGCATTGGCCTTGAAGATGACAAAGTCAGGGCTCCAGACTAGATCCGTGATCTTGTATTGCACAAAGACGCCCTTAAACGGAGAGAAGACTTCAGGGACCTCAGCTTGATGCTCGTAGTTATCCGCGTACTCCTGGAACGCCTCCTGCACCCCCCGGTTCAGCAGCGCCTGCCACTTCTTGAACCAGAAGAGATACCACGGCGGCTTGCACCCGCGCACGCTCACGTCCTTGAGCACCGTGTTGACCGGCTTGATCCGCACGCGCAGGCGCTGCTCAGCCTCCACCCAGAACACCTGGAATGCCACCTGGAAGTCGACGTTGGCCGAGTACGTGACGATCTGCCCGTTGCAGCTGTTCATCTTGAGGCATCCGAGCAGGCCAAAGTTGATGCCCTTCCAGATCCAGGTCTTGGCGGCGACCTCGACGTAGATCTTGGCGCCGACCACCACCGTGTTGTTCTCCTTCAGGGTCACCGTCAGGGTCTCGTCGTTGATGCGGAGTTTAGAGCGGCGACCTAATCGCGGGATATGCATGAATCATTTGCAGAATATTTTGCATAGTTGCGGTTCTGTGTTAAAAGAGTTTGTTGGAAAATGTCGAATGGCATTTTTCTCTGACGAAGAAGAGTTTTCAGCTCACCTGAAGGTCTGATTTTATATCTGACGTCGCAGTTTTTCTCATCCGTTTGCGACGGCGGATCTTTAACCTCAACCCGATCCAAGGCCTTGCGAAGAACGCCGGCATATCTAAAAGAAATACATCTTACATGACTCAAACGTACATATGAGCATTTTAAGCATTTCCGGCATCACCTATACGGGGCTTCATTAAGCGAGTTTTGCGTGAGGATGAAACTCCCCGCCACGAATTCTCCCTTCCACATTTCATCTTGCGCTGCTTTCGTTTCTGCGCACTCGACAAGGCCGCTCAGCGCTGAGATGCTTAAAAGAACAAAGAATGTTGTTGCTACGCCGTCGCCCAAGGGACGTCCTCGGAGAAGAGAGAGCAAAGAAGGGGTGAAGACAGACAAAGAGAAGAGGTTCTTCTTCTTCCGACGATGGCTCTTTCGGTGGGAATGAAACTGGCTCTGGCACGACATTCTGGTCACATTTCTTCACGAATATTAATCACAATGACTCATCTGGGTGTGTTTGTTCTTTGAACTCCTTAAAGAAACGCTTCTTCCCTTACGCTCGTCTGACACAGTTTCGTGGTCATTTGAGATGTTTTCCTAACATTGTACGTTATCATTGTCCTATATTTCCTGTCCTTGTTCACGCCGAAATTGATGTTTTCAATGGTCTCCGTGAACATATTCAACGTCACGGTCGAATCATTGCACACTTTTCATCGCTTCCGATTCTTTGGAACTACTGAAAACATTGAAAGAAAGAGCTCGTCGTTTTTGCTGTGTCTTCTTCTCCTTTCTGTGTATACTCGCGCGCTCTGCAGCCGTCCATCGGACCGGATAGCTGAAGGAGGTGAAAATGTCGTATCTGCCTGCACGGCTGCAGTTGGAGAGCTTTTCTCTGCTGGCAACCAGCTATAGTACAAAGAACGTGCGCATATATTCTGGAATAATATTTCATATTGGTACATGTTGATAAATGAGTCATGCTCGTAATATGATATACTTTTGATATATTAGTCTGAAGGATGTTAAAATAATTCTCTTCCAAGTCTTTTAATTGACAAGGGATGTTTATATGGTGTATTGTAGCTTCTAAAACGCCATCAATGTTGGGGTAGTGCTGGGTTGACTCTCGAAGCTCTGGTGGCGACAATCGGGGAAGCCGGCTCCTCATCTCTTGATCCAAGCCGTTTACTTATGGTGGCAGGAGCAGCCTTCAGTGCCGAGGCGTTAGTCTCCGTGCAGGTATCCTATTATTATCCAAAATTAAGTAGTGACTCAATTGAATTATTTGGTGAAAAGTATTTATCATGTTTGCTATTTGATTTCCGTTGGTTTACACGACATATGATACGTTGTTGCTGCGCCCGAGGTGCTGGTAAGGTGGCTTCTTGACATTGGTAATGTACCCTTCTTCCCAGGAAGAGCTGAGTAGGGCAGAAGCTGTGGTCTTGTGGTATTACACTCCTTGGCCTTACCGAGGGCATTCAATAGTAAATTACTTTTATTTGGGCAAGCGGAAGACGAAGGGAGACGTTGCAATCGGATCTGGTCTCCAGGCTGCCGAAGCCATTCTTTTGAAGATGGGCGTTCTGGGGATTTTTATCTTTATTAAAGGTCCATCTAACAGGTTAGTTTAAAAAGCTCTTGGTCAATTTCAATAACTTCACAGTGTTCCGGAAGGATAATATACTAAAGAAAAAATGTCCACCAAAACGGCCAACAGTCTCTTGACCATCTCTACAAAAAGTTTAAAAAAATTCCTTGGACCGGATTTTGATTTTTTGCTCTTTTTGTAAACCCCGTCAAAAAACGGTCATTTTCTCTCTCCAGTGATTATGCCATTGATCAACGCAAGTATAAAAGTGGCTCTAAATGGTCTTAAACTCACTTTTTTGGAGATGACTATGAAGTAAAAAAGTGTAGAGCATGTTGTGAAATATATTTTGAACATGTTTTGACCTCATGATTTTTTTTCTAGCTGCATAACAATACGTCAAAGATATATGGGTGTCAAATTGTACTGGAGAGAAAGTTGAGAGATCCTTTGGCTCTTTCTTATGCTAAATAACTCTGTTGTCGTTGGTCCAATCAATATGCTTATGAAGTAAGAATGTTTGTTAAATGTATGTATGTACCTAGTCGAACTAGATTAGCTCAGAAATGTGGAAAAGGGGTAGTAAAAGGATGCACTTGAAGTATACACTTGAATGTAAGAAACTGCCTTCAACGGCTAAGTTGCTAATGAATCAGAATATGATATGTGTTCACATTATTGATCTGTAATTTCTTTATGATACATCAGTATTGAACAACAAAAGTACTTTTTGGTGAGATGGAAAAGAGGAACCATAATTTCGACGCGTTTATTCAGGGTTACCATAAATTTGTATGTTGTGTAGCCAAAGTAAAGATAAATCTTTTAGAATATCAATATTTTTGGCCTTCAACACAAAAGACTGGCAACCCTGAAATATTGCTGGGTATAAAAGGCGACATTTTTTTCAATTCTACACAGTTCTTCTTCTCTCTTCCTACTATCAACATCTATAAACCTACTTCCCAACCACCTTTCACCACCTTTTCCCCAACTTCAACGGTAAGTGAATTTCTAGCTAATATTGTGTATGTATATATAAGAAGAAGTAACCTTTTTATTCCACTAAAGTAAACAAGGACCTTTTCTAGCTAGTAGTATTTAAAGTAGGGCTCCATGGCATTCCTAATAGGGTAGGATTTAATTTTAGTATGTAAATGTAATTAGTGGGTACATCTACTAAGAAACTTCACCATGTAATTATATTATTTATATCATTTTGCATTTATTTTAATCAACCTCTGATCTCAAAGTGCCAATATCTACTAAGTGTAATAGTGAAACGTCAGGCAGTAAGAAGTGTGCGCTAGTGTTCAAGAAGAACCCCCTCTCCAGCACAATGCCCGACCCACCACCCAACTTACACAAGCCTAAAAAGCTCCGCAGTGACAATCTTGCGTGCATCTGTCTTGGGTGCCTCACCAAGCATGGACCACTGAGAGCAATGACAGACCAAGTGCAGACCCTCTTCACAAAGTACATCTTTCCAGACTACAATGACTGCAAAGATCTTCTTCCTCATATGATCTGCAGTAGTTGCAGGGTGGCGCTCCTCTCTCAAGATTCAACAAAGCCAAGGAAGCTGCCAAAAGGATTGGACTACAATGTACTGTACAGTGAGATGAGGAACATTCCCCCTAGCACCAGAGCAAACAATACGTGCTCCTGCACGCTGTGCTATAAAGAAAACGTTCCTCCTGACCGTTTTTGCAGAATTCTCTGATTAGATAGGGACTTCTTTAAGTGAAGATATCACTAAGGAATATCGTCACTTAACAAAGTCTCGATTCCGAGAGAATTATGCAAAGAGCCAAGCCAAAAAATTATCGATTGTTAAATTACTTCTATTTACAATAATATGCACCGGCTCGTTCTAAAAACTAAAATGCCCCTTTCAGACCCATAATTGGAACCCCCCTCGCCGCCGCCGCCACTCTCCTCACGAACCCCACGTACCTGATTCTTCTTCTTGTGTCTCTGGTCGCTGCTGCCTCTCACATGGCGAGCTCCATCGCGTACGAGGACACGTGGAAACGCAGCTCCAGATCAATGCTCGACACGCTGGTGTTCGGATGTGTAGGCTTCGGCTTTGCTTGCTGGACGGCAGGCCTCAACACGTTTGAGCCGATTGCGCTGGTCGGCGTGCTGCTGCAGCTGGTGGGCGTGGTGGTTTACACAAACTGGCTACGAAGCATACTGTCTAGCAAGTCCGGCGAAACCACTGCAAGCGACGAGACTCCCCCCGAGCCCTTCTTCGCTGACGGCGAGCATGTTAGATACATGATGGCAGGCGTTAAGTACGGCAAGAGGGAGAACGGGACGTGGGAGACGACAGGAGGAAAGGGGCCTCTTTATGTGATCAAGTCCGCCGATGGACGCTCACTCGTCAGGATGCGACTGGACAGGATTGACAAGGCGTTGGATCGGGAGATTCAACCCGAGAGCGTAAATCCCGAAGGCGGAAGGTCGGTCCGGATTGGTGAAGACGAGGTCCTGCAGTTCCCCGACTCGGTATCGGCTGCAAATTTCCAGAGGGCAGTGAGTGAGAAAGGATACAATTGCATTGTAATTAAATATTAGTGTTTATGTGTAAAAAGGAAATATATGAAAAACAATTTGTTCTCCAACTCCTTCCATCTTCTTCCTACTCCATTCTTCTTCTTCCAATTTTTCTCATTCCTTCTTCCTCCAATCCTTCTACTTCCAATCCTTCTTCTTTCAGCCAGTGAGCGAAACTGAGCTGACAGAATAGACAATGCGTTGGATCGGGAGATTCAACCAGAGAACGTGCACCCCGAAGGCGAAAAGTCTGTCCGGATTGGTCCGGACGAGGTTCTTCACTTCCCTTTTACGTAAATGCTGCTGAATGAATCATGCTCGTATCATGATATACTTTGCCACACGATGTACATAAATTATTAGTTATATGTGCAATTTTCAGGTTCAAATATGACCAAATTGTGGAAAACCACATTTTCTAAAAATAGGCCAATATTTGCTTGGGGAGAGACAGAGAGAGATGCATTTCGATGCATGCACGGCTTCACCTCTAGATGGGGAATAAAACAAATATATGTGGTTCCCCATCATAGGGGATAATACTATCGATATTAGCATTTGAGCCATTGGCTTTCTATTTTCGTTCTAGCCAAAGCAATTGAAGCATAAAAAATGAACATTTCGAGTTTGGGAAGAGGGAAAAGTCGCTACTACAAGTGCAATTAAGAGCACGGCAGTTATATATCATAAAACATTGCGCTTGGCACAATTATAATTTGTTTTATATTCTTGTGTAGATCGATCGTTCCCAGGATAATCCGCCCATCGCATGGATGCTCCGCGCCATCCTTCCGGCGTTGTTTGAGACCACGTCCGTCATGTTTGCCCTCTACGCGTCCATCTTCACCGCGAGTGACAATCGTTTTCTACTGGGTGAGTCCTCAATCGTCATTAACTCATGGAGAACACATTCCGTATTCTTTCAGCTGCTATCCTGATCCTGGTGTTCGTCATGACGAAGGAGGAGCGCGAGAGGAGGAAGTGGACCGGGGCGGCGATTCTGGCCGGAGGAGCCGTGTTCTGCCTGGTGTGCGAGGTCATCTCAGCGTCACCGGCGACAATCTGGCACGGGCTGGTGGCGATCGGATGTTGCCTGACATCGGAGGCGTTGTCGACGGCACAGGTAGTTTAGTTTATAGTGAACAAAGTACGATTATTTGACTAATGTGCGATGTCTTTCAGTTGGTCGCGGAGGAATACTATTCCAGAAGAAGGATCGAGCCGACGCCGGGCTCGTCGCTACAGTCCAAGCCGGATTCTCCATCCTCTTCAAGATCGCGGGCCTGCCACTCTTTTGTTGGATTACAGGACTCTCTGGAAGGTTAGTTGGCAATGTTATTTCCATAAAAAGACACGTTGACTATACCCGCTTAAGAATGTAATCTAAAGTTATTAGCTCTTTTGCGTAAATGTGCAAAAACGGAATTAAATGTTGTAATTTCTTTTAGGCCTCTCATCGACGACATCCCCGCCGCCTTCGCCTCCCTCACGAGCAACCCAGCAATTCTGCTGCTGAACCTCATCTCCGCTTCCATGAACGCGGCCGCTGCCATCGAGTTCGACCGGAACTACAAGCGGACCAGCAGAAGCATTGTGGAAACGCTCGTCGGCAGCGGGGTCGCTTTTGGAGCAGCATGCTGGCTCGAAGGAGCGCTGGGATGGGTGGGTGGTGGTGTGGTCGTTGGCATCTGCCTCCAAGCCATTGGGGCCTACGTCTATACCGATCGTTTCAAGACCATCATCTCGAGCCTGTCCGCGGAGAACAACAAGGAGAGCAAGAACGAGGAGGCGCTGACGGCGTTCAAGGCCGTCGAGACTGGAGAGGAACTAAAGTATCAAATGACGGGCGCGGAGCTGGAGGCGAAGGTCTATGGCTCCTTGAAAAAACAAGAGCAGACACAGGCTGTACATCGTGAAGTCCCCGGAGGGCGCGCTCTTCGTGCGGATGCGCACATCCCGCGTTGATGGTCTCAACCTCAATGTAGAAGAGACGGCCCTCGAGAGGAATGGTCACAAGACCGTTATGATCGGAGAGGCCTATACGGCGGAAATCGACAACGATCCGAACATGAGGTTGAGAAGTAGCCATCTTGTTTTTGGTCATCTTGTTTTCGGCCATCTTGTTTTCGGCCATCTTGTTTTCGGCCATCTTGGGTCAGCCTTATTATATGTTTTATGCATCAGTAAGAGAATAAACCTCAGAAGGATCACACCTCCTTTTTGCATCCTGAACCAGTCCCATAACTGGTTACCCTTGCAATCGTCCAAGAGTACGCTTAATATGAGGTAATATTTAAAACTTGTCTTTTAAACATTCTTTTTTAATCTTTTCAGCCCGGTCCTCGACGATCACGCCTCCGCCCTCAACCATATCTTCCAAGACCCGGCCGCCCTCTCCTTCAATGTCCTCGCTTCCGTGGCTGCTGCAGTCTACCTGGTTGCTTCCATCAACTATGATGGAGTGTGGAAGCGGTCCAGCCGGGCAGTGGTGGAAACCTTGGTGATGGCGACCATCAGCTTTGCAGCAAGCTGCTGGAGGGTGAAGGGCGTGGGGCTGCCAGAGATCGGCGAGGCGTGCGGCCTTCTGCTGCAGATCACCGGCCTCTACACGGACAAATTCCGGGCAGTGCTGTCCAGTCTGAGCGACGAGGAGGAGGGCGGGCAGGAAGAGAACGTGGAGTTGAAGACGGTTAAGAGAGTGGAGGAGGGAGAGTCCTCTACAGAATGGCCGGGGTGTCTCTGAGAGTGCTGCAAGAAGAGTCCTGGGTTGCCAAAGAGCCCAACACGCTGTACCTGGTGAAGACCGTGGCGGGCAAACTGTTGTCGAGGATGTGGGTGGACCGCATCGATTCTGCGTTCCTCCACGAGATCAAACACGGATAGGTTATCTTCATCCTGGAACCGAAGGCATTCCAGGTAATATAATCTGGCTCTTATAAATATAACTGTTCTTTTCCTTGATATGCTTGTAGCTACCATACCATTTCAGATGTCACGCTCATCCACCATCAGGAAGTGCTGTCGCATCTGCGACGGTCTCGTTCAGCAATGCAAGTGCCCTCACTGCCGACTGATCCGCGAGAATCAGACCAACATCAGCGTCATCAACAACCTCGACCAAGTCAGTCTGGACGTACGGCGCGCCGGAGGATCAACCTCATAATGTCAAGGGCAAGGCTGCATCAATATTACTGTAGCATAATACGGGGAATATTTTTGAAATATATTCTTCGTACAGCAGTAAAAAAGAGGGAGGAATAATAGGAGCCCTTTTTATCCACCACCGCGCATGCAGGAATGATGTCAAAATCCACCTCTCTATGTTAACCATTTTCAGAACAAAAAAATATAACTGCCAAGTTTGAACAAGTAAAAACTTTCATCTTTTCTTGTTTGAGGAGAAAAACCCTGAACGGGAATGGACTTGTTTTTAATCTATATTCACGCTTATGTTTTAGAGTTTTAATGCGTTCGTGTTACCTAATTTTCTACTTATGCATGATCATATTTATCCTATGAACTGAAGCGACCTCGAAAAAAAAACTATTGAAAATCCTCCTATGCACTATTTTATTGCGTATAAACGGGCGTCATAAATGGAAAAATAAGCAAAACAACGATATTGGGAATTTTATACATTTTTTAAAAACCTTTATTGTGTAAATGCCTCCATAATTTTTTTGTAAGGGACATGTCGGCAAATTAGCTGCTTTTATGTAGAAGTATCAAAACACGATTAAATTACTGACATGATTATTCGTTACTCTTCAAAACTGGCCTTGGTTTTTACTTAATAACCGGCACTGAGGCACTTGGGTTTTATATTGTCTGGAATTATTTATAATATATTTATCTACCTTTCATTGCAGTCAAGAAAGCCGCGGTCTCCGACGACTTCGCCATGACTGGGGTCACCCTGGGCAAGGGCGCCTTCGCCGTCGTCGTTCAGGGCATCGAGAAGCGCTCGGGCAAGCTGTACGCGCTCAAAACGCAGCCCCGGTGCGGTGCAGCGTGGTCTGAAGTTCGCCGCCACGCGCGCGCGGAGCAGCTGGATCCCGAGGGCACCGTCCATCTTCACGCCGTATACGATGACGAGGAGGGAAAGACGGTGACACTGGTGATGACGAGGTGAGACCACGGACATATAATTTAAGTCCTTTGTCCCTATAATGAAGCGGTTTTTTTTAAAAAAAATATTGGTTATCCTATACACAATGCCACGACTGTTTTCAGATTATAACCAATAACTGGCGGAGAATCTCCTTCAGGACGCAGGTCAGGAAAAGTGTATCCAAGAGTCGAATCAGTTCAACTCTTGCTTCTAATTAAGATTTCATCAAAATTAAAATCCGCTTTTTTCGCAATGAAATATGAAACCTTTTTCCAAATGTAAGATCAGCCTTTTCCAACCCCTGCCTTTGTTACTACTCTCGTTCTCCGACTAGACGGCAGGATCAAGATCTGCGACTTTGGCCTTTCTATCGAGAACGAGTCCGCCACGGGAAATGTTGGGACGGCCAGTCACAAAGCCCCCGAGGTCTGGGCCAGGCAGACGTACGGGGCCAAGGCGGATGTCTGGTCGGCAGCAGTTGTCGTCTACAACGCGTAAGAACATATTGATATCTACATTTATTTAAATTATAATGTATCTTTCTCTTTCTCCACCCGTCTCTCCTCCCCGATCTGTGAATCCCTCTCTTACTCTCACCCATTCGTCTCCGTCTCCCCACCCGCCGCGGGGTCGCTCTCGGCGGCCCCGCCGTGCGGCGGCCACCCGGGGTGGCCCGCTCT
>LR140350.1:0-17455 GCA_900659605.1 Tisbe holothuriae | reverse complement strand
TGGAACGATACAGAGAAGATTAGCATGGCCCCTGCGCAAGGATGACACGCAAAATCGTGAAGCGTTCCACATTTTTTGGCGACCGCAAGGTTATTTTCTTGACTTTATGTTAAGTAACTTTAGTGTTAAAGTCATTATATTGAAAGATATTAGCTTTTTTCTTGATTATTGAGGAAAACGTTTGGCTTTCACTACGAATGTATATCGTGTGGCAAACGTTGTCGACCGAAGAAAGCCAAAGTGGCAATATGGTCCTTCAATGTACGATTCGGTATTCGAATGTTCAAAGTGTATTTTACAGGTGAAGATGTGCAAAATTGAAGAAGAAAAACTTTTTTGTCCCATTACAACAGTTGAGTGAAAAGGCGAGAGTAAAAGTTTCCCAACTTCTCAGAGCAAATTACCGAACATTAAAAAGTTCCACTGCAATAATTCCCTTAAAAAGCACACCTGGGTTCTATTACATTTTGACACATTTTAGATCTTACAGTCAAACAAAAGTCTTTCTACAGCTCATTGCCAGTCCATACGCAATGCTTTCCCTCTTGTGATGCCCGTAATAAGACTCTGGAGGCCAATTTGACCCCACTCACAAATAGACAACAAAACGGCCACATTTTCTGGGTCTACGTATAAAGGGTTTGAATAAGACGTTCCTTCCGGCATGTGTTAAGCTCTTTAACCGTAATGGATGTATAGGACGTTCACTCTCTATTATTTGGTAGAAGTGGATTTGCACCTATCATTATTGGACCAGAATGTGGAATAAGGCTTCCGAGGAATTCGTTTCCAATGCCTATATTCTGCACCTCATAGAACCTAAAGGTAATAAAATTGATTTGGTAATTTGGATGGATGCATCTACAGATGGTTATGATCGGAATAGGGTGTCGATATATTTAAATTAGGAGCGGGAACAATTCCAAATTCCAATATTTATTGCTCTGGAATAAAATGAGCTAGGTATTCTGAGTGCAAAACATGGACATATTATATATCATACAATGACTTTCCTTTAATATTACCTGAATATAATGTAAAAAATTATATTGACTAACTTTCTGTAATGGTCAATTTTTAGCAAAATAGATTAACGATTTATCTTCTTTCGATTTCTATCTTCAACCCTCCCTCCGACAGAGAATTTCAATAATTGCACTTTCTCTCACCGTCTCTCTCTCTCTCTCTTTCTCTCTCTCTCTCTCTCTCTCTGTCTCTCTTACTTTCCAAGTTAGTTTCCTGAATATATTTATCAACGCCCTCTGTGATTTATCCCCAGGAGTTGCAAAAGGGTGAAATATGGTGGGAAATGGGCGGAATACGAAGCTACTGGTGCTACACATTCATAAGGGACAATAAATTTAAAGTGTCAATGCAATGCAGATTTGAGAAATAATTTTTGTTTTGTTCAATCGAGACGTCACAGAACAAGACGCATTACTTTAGACTTTTAAAGGTACAAACTACTCCTTGAAAACTAGTTAAGCTACACTCTTTTTTCTTCCTTCCCTCATACGAGCCGCACTTTTCGTTCTCACTCTACCTGTCGTAATATCTTAAATTTATTGCCTCGCCGTTGTTTCAATGCCATTCTTAGCATAAAAAGAACACACGAGCAACGGCTTTTTATACTTTATTCATGGCCAAGGACGCAGTACTGCTATTTACCTACCGGTAAATATGATTCACATCATCTTGTAAAAATAGAGTAAGTTAAAGTAACATTTATTGCATATTTTTTAATTGATTGTATACTTTATGCCTTTTAATAGCTACATACTGTAATATTTTATATGTGTTAAACGGTAAATTAACAGGTGTACCATAAGCAATATGTTGACCTTGAAAACAGTCCCATATTTACAGTCTAATGTTCACCTTTCCCTACCTGAGCTCTACCCAAATCATCATCTAGGGTTACCAAGGGCAACGGAGCAGCTGAGAGGCCGAAAAAAAAGGATTAAGATATTGAATATCCGAAACTGTCTCTTTTGTAAAGCTCGACGTCATTTAAATTGGCTTCAATCAGAGAGGAGATCGCTCAGGATGCGCTTCAACTATTTTTGCATTATTAGGGGTTAAAATGAAGCTGGCTTTGTTCAAATTGATATTGTTTTAACGGCGATTGCGTCAATGGGATTAGGTGGACTTTCGTGTAAAGAACTTGGGTGCTTATGAAATGCATTGGGCAAACATGCTTGTGACTATAATGTGTTAGTACCTATATATGCTTTAAAGATATTAACTGCATACGAATGAACAAATTAAAAGTGCTAATAATGGGTCGAAAGTGCATATATATAGAGTATATTTTGTTGCCAATATTTTATTATACCGTATATCTCTTGGTCGCTTTTGCATTTTTCTTCCCTTGCAAACATCCTCTCCTGTCGTCGGGTAGATTTAGCCCACTGATGATTTCCCATTCTCTTTTTTCGCGCAGACAGAAAATCTCCTCTTGTGTGTCTTGACAAAGAGTCGTTTACGCGAAAAGAAAAAGTAGAACACTTATTATTATGACAAAGAAGACTAATGAAAGACACGGAAGAAGGAGAGAAACGCTGTTGCTACAGGGAATGAACGCCCACTTTTTCCAATTGCAACCCCCGATAATTAATTAGACTTGCTAAAAGGTGTATTGGTTTCAGAATAAAGGTCAATCAGCGGCATTCTTACATGTTTGTTTGAATTAGTCTCTCTTGCATCTACTACACAGGTGACGAAGAAGAAAGTTAGAGGAGGAGCAGTAGCAGGCCTTAGCATATAAAATGTTCTTGGCCCTGAATCCGTATATTCAGACTGAGTGATCCTGCGAGCGATCCAGCTGGCCGTGCATGACTGAGGTACGAGTAGTAGCAGCAGCAGCTGCTGCTGAGGGGCCATCACCAAGCTGCGGGCGGGCGAATCTTTAATGCTGCTGCCGCCGTTTCTAACAAAACAGACACAATGGGCCAGGAGGAAATTAAGCCAAGAATTAAATGCTATGGAGAAGGAAAGAGAATCAAGCGGGCAAAGGGAGTTTGTCAAAGACAACATTCCTGGGACGGGGATCATAAAATGGACGTGTTAAAACAGGTATTCCGACGTTGATTTTATTACACCCGTTGGGTTTGGGGGGGACAGAGTTGTGGGTGACCGGAGCCATTCATAACTTTGATGATTTGAGAGGTGTGTATATAATAATAATATCGAAAAGAATCACGGCGCGCTTTGAGGGCAGGGGGAAAAAGAAACTTGAAGTAGCAAGAAGAGATAGAGTCGACTTTTTTCAAAAAGAAGAAAGTAGAAAAACCCTCAGCTCAAATGTCCTGAGACTGAGCAACAGCATTGGCCGAGAAGGGGGAGCAACCGCGGGATGCTTGCGCACGGTCTATAGTAGCTGGACTACCGTCGCCGTCGTGTGTGTGTGTGATTCTTTCTTCTTCTATCCTCGAAAATATCACTTCTGCAACGTCGTGTTTCCTCTAAAAAGCAAAGTTTTGTTGCAGCAGCCGCAGCGAAGGGCGGAGGAAGAGGAAACTGAAATATCATCATATACACTTTTATTATTTGTGTGAATAGTGCTCAGCTCTGGCAATATGATTGAATCCCGTGATAGTACTGTCTGTAGTAGTAGAAGTGATGCCGAGGCTCAAGATCCACAGATCCGGTTTCAAGTGTGAACAAATCAGCAGAGGCTGAGCTGTCATAACAGCCAAACAAGTTTTACTACTCAGCCTTCTACTCATACCATTGAATATTGGCTATTAAAACACCTGTGCCACAGTTTATATACCAACAATGGAGTGAACGCAGACAGCACCGCCCTCAGTGCTGTTATTATAAGAGGTGGTAACTGTGCTCTTATCTCAGCACCCCATCTGGCATCGTTTTAATCTACCATGGATAAGTTCTCCAAGAACCGCGCCGGGGGGAGCAAATCTAAGGCATCATCTTCCAGAAGTAAGTCATGATGATGATCATGTTGATGAGACGGACGGTGTGAGCAAGAGAGAGAGAGAGAGAGAGAGAGAGAGAGTTGCGCGAACAGCAGTGAAATGAAAGCCATAAAGAGAAAGAAGGAGGAGAACATAAAAATCTTGCTAGGACTTTGACATTGCACGGGGCGACCGAGGGAGAGAGCAAAGAAAATTGCCGTCTAAAAAGGGTTAGAAGAAGACCAAGTAGCATTTGTCTTAGCAGTTGCAGGACGGAAGAGAGAAGTGTTTGTTTGTTGTCTGCTAATAGCTGTTGCTTCATATTGGTGATCTCTGCTTATTTTTGACCCTCTCATGGACTTTCTTTGCTGTCCAAGGAGGAGAAAGCATAATATGATGATAACCCCCCAAGCTGTGCTTCGAGTGTAATGTGCAAATAAAAAGAAAAATACCAATTCAGGACCAAGTTTGATATAAATGAGGAGAGTTAAGCAGATTTAAATCCAGGTCTAATAGCGGCATCTAGTTTCTTTTGTGCAGAGAAATATAAGGAGACTTGCGGGGGGACGACAGAGTGAGTGAGAGGGGCGAAAAGAAAGCAATACTTCAAAACAAGATTACCTAGGGATTATATTATTTAAAACTTTTTAACTCTCTCCAGCTGCTTGAGCCTGCTACTTACAACAGCAAGAAAACTTATATAACCACAAATTTTGTACTCCATAGACTGTAGAAGTGTGTGTAGGGAAAAAAGACTCAATCCAAGTATGACCTTGAAAAAAAACTGTGAGATAAACAAACCTCTTAAAAAGAAAAGTGTCGCTCTGTAATATATGCCAAAACATACCATTAAAAACCAGTCCTGCTGCAACTTGAACCACTTACAACTACCACCAAACCTCCTTCACAACAACTGCTCTCCTCCTCCAGTATCTAGTCAGTAACATTATGCTTCGGCCCTGGGTGAAACTGTGACTTCTCCCTAGCGGCCTACCACAGCCACAACAACATCAACAACAACAACAACAGCCTCCTCAGCCTACAGCAGATCACAGCCACCAATGCAGCCTTCTAGACGACGACGACGACAGCGCCAGCCATGTTCAAGCAAGGTGGCGGCGGTGGTGGAGGTGGCGGCGGTGGTGGCGGCAGCAGCACCAGCACTGGCGGCGGGCTGGCCATGTTTGGCGGCGGCGCCAGCTTCCAGCGGTCCAGAGGCCACTCAGGTTCGTAACTCGAACACACGCACACACACCCAACCGAGTTTAATTCCTTCAAGAGACAATTGAAGATACTTTTTTGCCTTCTTTTCCCCTCCGTGTGATTTGTGCCGTTGCATTAATTACTTTCTCTCGGCCACTGGGGCATTATCTGGAGAGAAGGAAGGCAGGCGGAGGAATGCCATTTGAGCTGACCCTGCTCTCGTAACTCTCTCAATTTTATGGATCACAAACAAAAGGGTGTCTCTACTCACATTGTTGGAAGGTGTAGAACGAGCCATAAAACGGGCTCCATGCGTGCGCCGATGGAAGACCATTTGTCATTCGACCAGACTGAGGGGAAGGGTTTTTAACTGGCTCATGTATGCTCCGATAGCGAAAACGAATTTCATTGGCGCCTCTGGCAATAACACGGGGAAGGAAGGTGGAAGAGAGGAGAGGGAGAGAGATCGTTAATCCAATTTCATACGTTTGTAGTTCTGTGATGCCGTGAGATGTATTGTTTTTCATTTGAGTGTGTTTTGCCTTCTCTTATCATTCGTGAAATTCGATTCCGTTTTTTGCGGAATAAATATTTGCTCTGAGTTTGGTGAATTGGTTTTACTGCACTGATGGGTACTTTAAAGTATATTAACTACTTTGGTACTTGCTAACAAATATAACAATGCTGGTACGAGGAACTTGGATAAAATTAATAAATATACTTGCTTTTATATAACGTATTGATGAGGAGTATTGAGAACTCAATTGCTCCTAACCTTAAGCATACCTTTCAATCATCTAGCCGGGGAAACGCAACTTGAGTTATTAAACGAGAACACCTCTCAACTTTCAAAAATTGCATTGCACTGCGCATTGCAATATCTTATAGTGCCATCTGGTACTCTACATGTATGAAAGTGAAAAGTGAAAATTATATACATTTCACTGTTTCTATGAAGATTAAACTATCATTTCATTCATAAGCAGAAAAATAGAATGTGACCATTTCCCTGCTATCAACTAACACTTTGAATTAATCGTCACCTTTGAGTTGATTTACCTTCTTTCGTGCTCTTTCTAAAAGGTTAATTAAAGCATATACACTCAACTTCATATAATATCTGTGATAAAAATTTAAACTTCAAATACTTATATTAAATGCGTATATAATATACCATAATTTGGCAACCCTGCAACATCCCGTCCGGCATATTTACTTTTGGGAAACCTAATGTTGCTTTCCTATTTTCTTTCTTCTCCTCTTTATTCCGATGACATTTCCCGTCTGTTTCTACTTTTAAGGCCAGACTAACACGGGAGAATCTCTTCCTCTGAGGAGTCACATTAGTCATTAACTTGTAGTCCCGTGCAAGAGAGGCCTAGACAAAAAAGCTCTTGAGGGAAGAATTTGAGTTTTGGGCGCTGAGCTAATCGGGGGGCAAGCAGGAGCAAAGAGACAGAGAGAAGCTCAGTCATCCGGAAAGAAAAACTGATACTACCGCATATATATTTAGCCTTGTTTTATGTATTAACAAGTCGTATTATGTACTATTTGTTAATTCCTTGTTTCACTGTGTTCTTGACCATTTCTTTGTAAGATATCGACGACCTTCATCTTGAAGATAAACTTCGAGGGTAAAACTTACTCACGGTAGATTACGCACTGAAATTGGAGGAGCAATTCTGGGTATAAACTAGCAAAACTTAAATGTTCCATGTTAGGGAACGAGGACGTTACTCTATCAAATTGACCCCCATAATATCTTCATATTAGTTTCATCGCCTATGGTTTTTTTGCTCGTGCGTATCAAAATACACAAATTTGTTAGGTCAAATGGAGAAGTACATGGTGTACAGCCATACAAATATTATACTCTACATTCTATTATAAAAA
The DNA here is from genome assembly GCA_900659605.1 of Tisbe holothuriae. Classification (NCBI taxonomy): domain Eukaryota; kingdom Metazoa; phylum Arthropoda; class Copepoda; order Harpacticoida; family Tisbidae; genus Tisbe; species Tisbe holothuriae. The sequence continues at coordinate 10,442 of LR140350.1, read as the reverse complement.
TATAAGTTGAAGTTCACAATTTGTCCGCTAGGTGGCTCTGCTAGGCCACCTTTAGCAGCTTACATGCAACAGGCACCATTGAGTGGCGCCCTCTCTCGGCCGAACAGCAAACTCAGCTTTTCCTTTCTTCGGCGGCTTTCTCCTTCCTCTCCTTTCTGCATATATATCCACTTTCCTACTTGTAGCATAATCCTAATCCTACTTGTTGCTTTGAGATAAAAGAGGGGAAAGAAAGAATGCGGGCACATGGAAAGGAAAATAAGACGCTACCGTGGAGTACATTGTCGTAAATTGATTCCGTCGGATGTAATCTAAAGGTCAATTGATATTGTACTAGAATAAGCGTATGTTCTGATACAGCATTTTGGACAAGCATGTACTCCTGTTACAATAAGCACCCAGTCACAATATCAGAAAATAATCATTGGTTTATGTAAAGATAACACGATATGAGAGAATGATACACCTTGGAAGTCTGCCACCCACCCAAGGGATGTAGAAAGGGATTCACCTTCCAAGGAAAAAAATAGATCTAAGAATGAAAAGAAACGTGCAAAAAGTTGTGTCCGCAACAACCAAGGAAACAAAAAGCTCCATAAGCAGAAAAGTTTTCTCTTCTCACCTGAGAGTGTGTTATGGTGTTGTTGTTGTTTTTGGTCTTGTAGGTGGAACAGCGGAATAATAATAAAATAACAATAACAACATGTTTAGGATCATAATAAAGACAGTCAGTGCATTACGTTAGATCTCAAGATTGGAGGTAACAAACCGTGCAGTGTGCTGATCTATATGGTGCATATCCATGGTTCTATCTTTTGTTTTTATCCCGTTATCCGTACACAGAGCTAATCCCCGTTTCCTCTGTCACTGCCAAATCTCTCACAAGTCTCATCTGTTGACAGAAAATCACCTTTTCAGCTCATTTGCTCTCAGCTTTTTGCAAAAAAATAACCTTATTTGACCTTCTGGGTTTTAGGCGGTGAGGGAGTAAATAAGAATATGACCTTGTAGCGTGTGTATATTCGACACAAAGGCTGAGAAGAGAAGAATGTATACAAAAATGAGGCAGCTGGGGAAATTGTGCTGAGTGAGTTGACAGACGCAATATGTAATTATAGGCACGGAGACACAAATTAACATTTAAGAATTGACATGAATTGGCATGATTCTTGATTGCACTTGTCCTGTATGAGATATAAAGCTTAAAAATCTTCACTATAAAGGATGTTTTGCATTATAGTCTGTTGACTTGATCGTTCATTGAGGAAACTGCAGTTTCCTTCTCCAACTGAGCAAATATTAAATAAAAGTCTTTCCTCCTCCTTCGATTTATTGACTCAAGCTGTGTGTGCAATATAAATGAAGGGACCGTAAATAAGCCGAGATTAAGCATCAGCATTGCATCTCACAGCTAACGACGTTATAGTTCCGAAGGCATTTTCTAATCACAATTGACAATCTTTCAAAGATCGTATTCCTCTTATCTTCAGTCCATTTGCTTTTGTTGCATTTTTGAGCTCTTCATTACATCCGGCGCGCGGAGAAGAAGGACCGTGCTTTTATGGGAGTGGGACATACACGGCCAAGGAGGTTGGACATCGAATATAGCACTAATTAGACCCGGTTAACAGACAGTAGACGCGTGTATGCTCCGAGTATTTTGTTGTTCGACCTCGTCACCGCGAAATTAATCGTTCTGGAGAAGCCTCGATTCGGGTTTCAATGCCGCCGTCCTTCTCGTTTCACTACTCGACAAATTGAAGCTCAGTGCAAAGCAAGGGAGCGTTTAAAGAGTACTCACGGCAGCCTCTTTACCTCTGGCGAGTTATGCAGGCTCTCGTGCAACTCGACGTTATTTATTCGACTTTGAAAAAAGAGAGCGAAACTTTGGGCAATAAACATGCCACTAGTTTTACGCCCTTTATTTTCTACCCAAACTAAATTTTGAGGGTTGCCATGTCGCCGCCACTTAATACGATAATATTGAATTGAAAGCGATTCCTTATCAATGTGTCAAAAGAAATTCTTTTCATGTTCGTCTTTCTTTTCATATGTGCATTTTTATTTACCAGATAGAGTGTTCGCTGCTTCTTTCATTCCTTTGTAAAACTGTCTCACAAAAAGACCTATTCATTTCCTGTACTAAAAAGAGAAGGATGAATGAAGGCGTTTCTATCAATTCCGCACAATTTCTGACGAAAATTGCGAGTGGAAAGTTGGTTAGGTAGGTCATTCTCGGCAAAAAGGATTAAATGTGCCAAAAACAGCGCACAACATGAGCGGAAATGTTCAATAAAAGTGACCGCATACAGAGAATTTGAAGCCATTAAAATATGAATGTAGTGTCAGAGTTTGCCTGACATGTCTTTAACTGTCGCGTTCGATACATTTTTTCAAGTTTTCTTTCTGTACTTCCTTTTTATTCCACTTTTTCGTTCGGCCTTTTTCCTTCTTCATTCAGCCAGGCCTTCTGCACGTTGTTGGAAATAAAAGTAGGAGGAAAATGTGAAAAAGAAGAAGAAGAAGAATCGCTGAAAACAGTCTACGAACTACGAAGCGTTTTTCAATTTTCGAGCGACCGACCCCCACAGCGCTGAGCTGCTTTTTCTTTTTCTTTCTTTCTTCTTCAGCTGCTCCTCCGAGCAACGTAAATGATGCCTGACTCTTATAAGACAGTAGCGTTAGGAAAACGAGCTTATGAAGAAGTACGTGTTTGTGTGCATGTGAGATGGGATTAATAGCATGAGGTCACGACGAAGACCGTTAATACGATGTGTATTCAAATCCCTTTCTCGTGACAGAAAAAGGGCAAATCCGGGCGGCTCACGTCGTGTGTTGTGTGTTTGGAGTCAAGCTGGGGGATTCTTCTCTTCATTACGAAACTCCCAAAACGGACGCAAATGAATCCTTATTGTGTGCAAGAAGAAACGGCTCAGTGTGTACAATGCAGTGAAGCGTGTTTTGCACCGTGTACGATAAATTACAATCCCATTGTGTACCCAGTATGATGATTATTATTATTGGTTGCGCACAGAACCTTAGAATAGAAGGAGAAACAACAAGTAAACAGCTTGGGTTGCATGTGCCTCTCTCTCTCTTTCTCTCTCTCTCTCTCTCTCTTGTGTCCTCAAGGGACTCTCCCAGAAAGAAATAGAAAAAAGCAACAGCAGCTGATGTTGCTGTTTTTCCTAAAAACATTCCTGAGACAATAATAACCTGAGAGATGTTAGTTGCACATGATATAAGCCTTTGTCTCGACATTTAACACTCTACCTTACTTTGTGGCCCTGGAGCAAAATACTTTTTTGCAAACAAATGGCAAGGCCATTACGTATCAACAGCAATGCAGCAAGTGAACTTTTTTCCACGTTTCAAATTGTTCCTCTTTGCATTCCTGGCTCACAATGAATAAGATGAACAACTGTCATTTCTATGCAGTAAACAAGACCATCTTCAAACGGAGATGTTTTATCCACTTGTACTACTGCATAAAATGCAATCTGCAAAACTTTTTCTTGCATATACCTTTGATTTAATATTCAACGTTCTCTGCAGGGGTTAAAGACAGTTTCCTCCTCTCAATAATCAAGATCCGCTCTTGAAACCTGTTGATATTCCTCGGTGGCCTTTCTCAGATTCAGCTTTTACCTGGGAAGCAGCGGAGAAAGTCCTTTGTGTGTGTTTGCAAAAGCATATTTGACGGGGAGGGAAACACGCTGTGTTAATATTGTATGGATGGCAAAAATATCATTGATTCTTAAGGAGAAAGAGCGAAGAAGAGAAGACCGAGAGAGAGAGAGAGATAGTGGATGTGTAATAAACGCTTAGAGAGAGACAGGCGCGCTTGCAGAACCACTAGAATTTCAACTCCATAGAGTGGGAGAGAGGGAAAGGAAAGAGAAAAGTTTGCTTCCATTTTCCCCTCAGTGTTCGATTCCAGTTCCGTTGCATCGGAAGAGTAAAAACTGCATTCACGCTTCACTGCTTCTTCACTATTGCTAAAAGAGAGACTCTAGAGTGGGTTTAAATATCGGCCTGTCTGAAAACGTCGTGAAATAGATAACGAGTGAAATGAAGCGTCGGATAAGAAGGAGAAGACTGTCATGCCGAATAGAAGGCATTCGTGTGTAAATAACTGCAGCAGTGTGTCGAGGTTATTATAGTCATGCAAAGGCACATGTTACTTGGGATAAGAACATTTGCAAAAACAATATTAATACAACCGAGGCTTAAACCGGGATAACAATAGACGTATTAAGGGTTAGACATGAACAATATGGACAAATGAAATGTTATAATCAGGATGTGATTCCTCATTTGTGATTTCTCAGCCTCGGAGAAGGAGGCTCTGAAGAGACTCCGAGGACCTCCAAGTGCATTTTCTAGCCCTCTTTTTGTCGTTTTAACATCTTCCTCTAAACTGCATTAAACGGAGGAGGAGCAAAGAGACGACGACGTCAAGATGTCGCTCATGTTTGCAAAGTCGTTTTCAGGTATTAAACTGAGATGGTGATTCAATTACTTGAACTAACAGGATTGCTCTTCTTCTTTCTCTCACTCTTTCTAACCCTTCTTTTAAAAAACTGCTCCCATCTCAGGTGGCGGCGGAGGAATGGGCCGGGGTAAGGACAAGATATAGACCTACAATGCGACAAGGTCAATGATTCGGAAAATGAATGAAAGACGGCGGCGTTTTGTGCAGATTAAATGACCTCGTTATACATGTTAAAAGTTGTTAATATCCACGTGAACGGCAAGAGTTGAGAAGAAGGCTCTTTCTCTGTTTTCGCGTGTACAGTGCGGCGGAAAATATACATTACATTAAGAACTCCAGGCAAAAAATGACTCTTCTTAGTTGTCTATAGGCAGGGTTGTCAGTTGGTATTCTGTTTACATTAATCAAACGTTCCGTTGTCAACCCTAACCTCACCACGGCAACACTGCTGTCTCTCTCCCCAGTCGCCAAAATTCTGACGAAAAAGGAACTAGTTTTCTCCCCCTCGAATATATTACGCGTGTCCGCAACGTCATTTATCATCTGTCGCATTCCCAATTTTCAAATTTCCCGCCTTTTTCAGAATCCGGCGGCGGGGGCGGCGGCAGGAAGGGCGGCAACCGCAAGACCGGCATCATGGGCAAGGGCAAGTTCCACCACCGGGGCAACCGCGGGGCTGAGGATGAGCATGGCGGCATCCTCCAGCTGGACGCGGATGCGCCCTACCGCACGCACCTGCTCTTCCCGGGCAGGAAGGAGGACGAGGCGGGAATGGCGGACCCGCGACGGGCAGGCGGGTCACCCTCTTTCATGAAGCAGATGCTCACGTGGGGCAAGAAGTCGGATACGAGGATGCCCCAGGGGCAGGTGGGCTACAGGAGCACGCCAGAGATGGACCCCTACTTTAGAAACAAGCAGGTCAGCTTCATCGGGGATAACGACTGCAGAACGCTGTTCGAGCGGCCAGAGCGGAAGGCGAACTGCTACACAAGTGAACCCGGACCCGACAGCAAGGTATTCTCGCCGTTTAACGAGCCATTCCGGGAGAGCGACTTCCTTCAGCCTCCAGCCGGCCCGGGACGGCCGGGGCAGCCACCAGTGCCAGGCGGGAAGGAGTCCGTCGGCAAGGGCGTCTCCGGGCTGTTGGCAGCCGTGGGCGGCCAAGCTGCCGCCGCAGCTACCGGCGGTAACCTGACACGCGCCCCTGCGTGCGACCCCTTTGCCCAGAACGGCCGCGGCCCACCCAGAGAAGGCAGTGTCGGCATGCGCGGCAACGGCCGCATGATGATGCGCAGCGGCCCCCGCGGCGGTCCCGCCCCTCCCGGCGGCGGCGTCGGCCCACCCGAGGGCCGTCCTCCGCGCAGTCTGAACAACGTGAACAAGGACTGCTTCATCATTCCACAGCACAACCTGGAGCGGTTCTTGCCGGACGGGATCACGGTAGGAATGACAACGAGAAACGCTCTTTGTAGTAACGACAGCTCATCAGAAATCCTTTGATGTGTGACAAAGTGCCTTTGTGTCAAACGTTGACCAAACGATGCTTCAAACACTCTTTACACAAGGATTTCCGTCCCAATATGACCTTTTATGTGTTGGTTTCCTGCTATAGCTAATGTGTGCGTCAGTTTACAGGAGCGGGAAGGCTAATGCCATAAAGTGCATTATAGTTGCGGCCCAAACTGCTCCCGCGACACCTCACGCTCATAAGTTTTCATTTCCATTTGCCGTTTCCAGCTTCGAGAACAATTTTTGCCACTCGTTTTTTTTCTCCACGTCTGTTTTTAAAAAGTGAAATTATGACCGTGGTTGTAAAGTGGGGAATAAAAGTTGTAGCGAGGTCTGGATGATACCTTGGATGAGTCAGCACCATATAAACATACAAGCCTGTAAATAATTTTAATTATTTAATGGCTAATAAACATTATAAACTACGTTGTTTGTCCCTCTCATAAATACCTCTAGCATATTCTGTCTGCATTGTATTGTATATATTACTCTTAATCAGTCATTCAAGAGCCTTTTCTCATTTCTTCCTCATTTATTCCTGAACCAGATAATAAGACAAAAGCTAACGAGCTCCGTCCCCGAAGCGCAATATCTGATATCAGATTTCATTCAAGCACATTTGCCACCAAAGCAGCAGCAAACAGAAAAAGAAGAAGAAGAAGGCTCAGCTCAGGGAGCCATAAATTCTAGTTTATATTCATAGAGAACGGAATGGTTGGCTATATAATAATAACAAGGTGGCTGGTATGAAAAATGGCCTTGCTGTCTGCATGGGGGAAAGGGAATTCAATTAGAATCCTTGTCTTAGAAAGCATGGTGAGAGCAATACTTATGACTGCTTTGAAGTCAAAGAACTTTGATTCATATCATTCTCAGGTTGTTTTCTCCAGATCAAAAAGTCAAAAACTGTTCTTGTTTGAACACGAAATCAGAGGGGGGAAATTGAGAAAAATTGCTGGCTAGTGCAAGCAATACAAATACGCAGTCTTTATAAAGTCTTGCAGTAGTGATAGCAGGCGCTAGGCAGATAAGAACTTTAATGCTGCTGCTGGGCTTAGTTACCAGAACATCAATAATGTATGTGCAACCTTAAATATATCCTGTTTATCCCAGTCTTGTAATGACATCTGTTTAACACCATTAAGCCCATCATTTTAAGCCAGATCCATCTGTCAATAAAGAGTGTTGGCAAGTGTTCAAGAGCAAAGATTATTTCCTTTTGCGTCAAACACGAGACAATAGCAGTAGATTGTCATGTGCTCAGTCTCATTTGCTTTTGCTGCCCTTTTAAAAGCATTCAATTTGCAGAAAGAGGGGCACAACGTCATTGGCCCCAAGGCTGTTTAACACAAAAACACCAAGTTTCATTTTCGATATCTCTGAGTTGAGTTTACAAAGCATTCTTGAATAATATTAGTACTAAAAGTACTAGATTATGCTCTCTAACTTTTTAAAACATTATAAAACACATCTAATGATTGTGACAGCTCTTTAAAGCTGTCACAAATTATTTAGGTATCATTCTCAGCTATAAGTCTATAATGGATTTGAAAGCATTCATATGATATGATGCATAATTTATTACCCTCAATCGAAGGCCCGTTTTCTTATACCACATGCATTTAAAGAGCAGGGATGACAGTCTGAATAAATGTATACGTCAGATTCTATATTATCCAAATGCATGCTGTATACAGTTAAACCTTAAAAGCAATCCTGAAGATATCGACGTTCTACGTCTGTCTATTTTTGTTCCGAGCAAAAACAATCGGGAAAACATTGCGGTTCTTGATTTATTTTAACCGTGTTAGAATCCAAATTTAGTGCAATGGAAATGTCACGATCGGAATGATTTGCAGAATGTAATTTCCGTTTATGCATTTATATTGAAACGATTTTAATATATAGATTTAAATTTGAATGGCTTTACATTGCAAATAACAGGAAATATGGAACACCTTCTTTGAACTACGTATTATATAGTCTATAGCTGTTTTAGAACTTGTATCATTTAAATCCTTTTTTCCAGCTTCCTCGCGAGCAACGTCCCAACCCGCTGATCAGCATCCTCGAGGTAAACGACCCCAACTTTGCCATCGTGTTCCACCTGCAGCCGCGGCTCGTCTCTCTCACGCCGCACCTCGACTCGCCGCTGGCGGCACCGGGCGAGCTGCAGAGAGACCTCTCGTCCGCGGCGCTGGACGAGGCCAGGAACCTGGAGGCCACAGAGGGGTTCGTGCTCAAGAACCTGGAAAAGGACTGTAAGTGGAAATAGTGTCAAATATAATTTCGCTACTAAAGAGCTCCTATTTATAGTTATAGTACTTTTAACGCTTCTAATAAAGTAGAGTAAGTAAGGGCCTACTTTCAAATATATAACTCCTAATCCACTTCCTCCTTTTAACCAGGTGTCAAATGCATTTAGCGTCTTTAAAGAGCCGTGTCCTCCTCCTCATAACAGCTGCTCTTCTTCTACATGCTTACCATTGTTTTGACAAAGAACCTCAAACAAAGCTGCAACAAATGCATTTATCTCAGCTAGGAGCTCTGATGATGAGTAGAAGCCGTCATTTTTTTCAAGTGGCCACTCAACAACTCAAAATATCATAATAATAGCTACATGCATTATTAATGATAATCTTGAACCATTGTTTTTGTACAAAACCATAAAAAGCTTCCAATGTGTTTGTAAGAAAACAAAGATAATTCGTAATCTATAATAGATTACCGACCACAAATAGCGCCGCCGCACCCACTGATCTCCTTTTTCATCAATAGCTGCAGTTCCTTGTGGCAGGGAAAATGCTCTCCCAAGAGAGGTGAAGAAGAGAAAGTTTATTCTTAGAAGAAACAGATAATACATCATACATTATGCATCTGGTCTCTTGCGTCTAAGTGGTGGGAGGGATAGAAGGACTACTTTAGCTAAGAAGGCCTCAGGTCTATACGAATCATCAGCTGCTGTCTACGTAGTCTGCTGTCTTCACGGTCGCTTAGACAAAAGCCGCAAACAGCAGCAGGAGCAGCAGCGAGGGACATGCTGCCGGCCTTCTGGCCTGGCCGCCCTTCAAGATGAAATAAAAAAGTCTTTGCATTTGAACTACTTCTCTTGGATACTTTCTCCTTCTCAAGAAGTAGTGTGTGTATCTAATGTAGAAAGGCGGTCTTTAGGTCTCTCTTTTTCATCCTCTTTTATCCACCGCCGTACTCGCACACTGAGAGTTCTTCGGCATGAGATGTGCTAATATATCACTTTTTTCTCTCTCCTCCTCGAAATTGATGATACGGGATTATAAAATGTGTAAATTGCAAAAGTAGCTGCATGCCCACCTTTTGAAGTCAGAAGAAGGGCTAAGTAGATTTCATCCATACCAAAGGCATAAATGTCATTAAAAAGCTCTTCTTATCGCAATGCAGCATAACCTTCAAAGGTCTTTTTAGGAATTGATTTTCTTACGGGGCTTGTTTCGGAGATTCTCTCACTCATGGGAAATACTTTTTCCCTCTCCCTGCATATTTCCGCTGCTCGGTCGTTTAATAATGATGCCTCTGTGTGAGAGAATATGCCAGTCTCCCTCCTTGGCCAGTGTTCATGCTAATGCCTGAGTATGGATAACAGATAATGCTAAGGGAGGGAACGAAAGACATGGGAAAAAAGACAGGAGAACAAGCACATGATATGCAAAACCGCGTTAGTCATGGGCTAGCATAGATGCACAACAGCTTCCATGTATGCCCGACCCATTTCCCCCTTTTTAACAAATGGTCCGGGTAATAGAGGCTGAACGTCGAACGCGGGCTCAGTGTATAATACATAAGCCGGCTGCATGAAATATGGCCTTAGTTGAGAGCTCTTTCTATCCCGAACTGCCTTAGCTGCTGCTCATGGCGCATCACGTACTTGCAAAGTATTACTGAGTCTAGATATATAGTTCAGACATCCTTGAGAGCTCCAAGATGACCTTGAATTGTCTCCCTTTTCAGCCGAGTACCCTTTCATCAACTACTATGTGATACAGAAGCCTCGCCCCGCGACGCAAAGCTTCTTCCGGGAGATCCGCTCCCGCGCCTACGACGCCTTCAACCCCAACAAGATCGGCTTCCGCTGCGACCACACCGTCGACCTGTTTGAGGAGATGGCGACGATCGCGCGCCCGCCCGTCGAGCAGCTCAGCAAGAAGCCCATCACGGACACCACCGGATTCATCGTGTGCGTGTACAAGGTGTTTAGGGGAGATGACGGGGAGAAGTTTGAGCGGAACTGGTTGTACTGGACAGGTGGGTAGTGAACGTTTTATTGCTAGATGATGGGTTTAATATCCTCTTTCAGGCGCCCGAATGCTCTACAAGAACCTCCCCAAACCCGTGGGCCTCCGCCGGATCACCCTCCACAAGTAAATCTCACCCACCAACGAGGTTAACTACATGAAACTAGACA
>LR140349.1:0-17480 GCA_900659605.1 Tisbe holothuriae | reverse complement strand
GCACATTATTGTACTATGTTACTTAATAGAGCTCCGGAAGGTTGTACCCAATACCTCACTGGCCGATCGGGCAGCTTCCAGAGCTACAATTATCCAACCTCAATCCTAGACGGGCAAGATTACATCACCTGCATACGGCAGGAGGAGGGTAATACGAGTACTTATGCGAGTATTATTTTATAATAACTTACGACGCATTTTATTTAGGTTATTGTAGTATTAACTACGTTCAGAGCCCATCTTCTGCTGGCATCGACACTTTTGACCTTTACGATGCTGCCGCCGCCGAACTGCCAATCGCTGCTTCAGAGGTGCTTCAAAAGTGATTCTTCTTCTAACAAAGATTAAATAATTTTGTATGTTTTAGACGACTACATGTCCACTGACCTACATTGATATACAGAATGTGGCTGGATCTTCAGGGTCATTGTTCTGTGGGGGAACTCTCACGACCTTTAATGGTGGAAATATGCCTAGCCTGATTACAAGTAGGAAACGATTATGAATATGTTTGGTAGCTTCGTTATATAGCTAGCGTAAATGCCTTATAATTAGTTTGAGAAAACAAGTGAAAAAAGTGAGTGACGTTCCTTGTGTGCTACTGTGAAATTACCTTTAACATACGGACGCTTAATGTAGCTAATATTTTGTAAAATTAATTATCAACTCAGGATACGCATATCCTTGACTATATAGTTGTGTTTAGCGGAGTTTTTTAGTTATCGAAACACATACACGTTGTTTATCACTTGTCCAAGATATATTAAGTAAACTTTGGGCATTAAATAGGTTAGTTTTATAATTACTTAGCCACTCATGAGCCAACTCCTCCTTTTAACGGATCGCTGAACACTTATTTTATTTATTTAATTATTTGCAGGCAATGTTACTCCCTTTACGGTCTACACATTCACCGAGGCTGCCATGCTTGGAGCCGCCGCTGGGTCAGGCAACATTGTGGGATATAGCCTGGATTACACCCAAGTTTCGTGTTTATAATTGTTCCTCTTTTAAATAAGTTTCGTGTTTGGGACTGGTCCATTAACATATGTTTTATATATTTTTATAATAATCTGCTGAACAACATTTTATATACCAAAGTGTAGTATACTTATTATATGTGCAATAAACTAACTGACTTTTTCTTAGTTTTAAAACATCAATTGACCAAAATCTCGCCATTGATCATATCTGAAAAGAATAGCCGCTTAAAAATGTCGCCTACATACGTATCATCTTGGTCTGCATAAAGTTTTTTTAATAAGGACTTCTCCCAATTTCGTTATACATGCATAGTCTTCTTCTGTTTTTGATTTAGAATGAGAAGCAAAAACATTCGTATATATTCATATTTAGCTACTATGTATCTATATTTGTGACTTCCTTCCACTTTATTGATTTAAAAATAACTGTTCTTGTCTAGTTTGTTTTGGAAGTAAACCAACAACAGCTAATTTGAACTATTTATTATTTTGAAGTAGTTATGTTGACACTTTTTCTGATTAAATCGATTTTTAGAGTGACTTCAATTACGAGTAATAAACAAACATTTATTTGACACTTACATCAATAACACAGGATAAAAATAAGTTCTTGGATTACACTTAATTGTTCTGCTTATAACAATTATTATGAGTACTTTAAAGAAAAAATAATTATATCTTATGAATACTTTTTGGACAGTAAGCACATGCAGGATGCAATTAACAATGACAATTTCACGTAAAATATATAAAGCTATAATAAACCTGTCTTTTTTAAATAAGAAAGTCCCTCACTATTCTTGACCGTCCCTGCCTATTCAGTTACGGAAATTCAACTTTTGTCTGCACATGCGGTTTAAGGACCTGTTTTTGTTGTTGATTTTAAAATAAAAGGTAAACATTTGCAATACAAAGAATAATTTTTTTAGCTATTTTTCTACATTAATTTTGTGCTTCCCTTCCACTTGAATTAAAAAATAGCTTTTAGTGGCAAGGTTGTCTTTGAAGACAAGGCAAAAAGCAATAATAACTAATTGGAAGTATTTTTGTTGAACTTTTTTGCTTATTAAATTGATTATTTTTTTTACTGGAAAGTCCAATTAATAAACAAACATTTATCAGACACTTACAACATTTCACACATGACAAAATATGGCCAAGTTAAAGCACCTCCAGAAGACTTTAAGTTCATTCTGCCAAGAAACTTATATCCATGGTCCTGCCTATTTGGTTGGCACAAGAAATAAGCTAGAAATTGTATTTTGGCTATGTATTGGTAAGAACTCTAATTGAAAAATCTAAAAAATAACTGTCTATTATTGTTTTACAGTAACATTTGCAATATGTATTGGTTCCTATTTGGTTGGTGTGGCCTTGCATCAATGGATTGCTAACCCGGTAGTTTTGGAACTATCTGACATGCGCATTGCTATTACTGATGTATTATACCCAGCCATAACTATTTGTACAAACCAGGTATATATATTATATCATAAGTAACTCATATAATATAAAGTTACTTAGACTAGAGCAAAGTCAACTGTTGTTGCATTTCTTCTGGATCAGATAAAGTTCCGTTGTAGTCATGAAGGTTCAGATTGTAATAGTACAAAACTTGTCAGGGATCGCATTAAGGCATACACAGATATGGTTGAATCAAAGGTTGATGCAAGTGTAGCAACAATAGGTAAGCATTAAGGGGTGCAAGTATACTTAACTTGAAATAAATTGAGCATTGATCAATATATATGAGTTGTACAAAAACTTCTCCCTGAAACATACTTAAGAAGAATGTTTCTGGTTTGTTTTCAACCCCATTTCTGTAGCAGCAACTACATAAAAACCTGAATCAAAGTCTGTGCTTAGACAGATACAAAAAACGGATTTGAGTCAACTCATCTCAGACATTAGCATATCCGGTACATCATTTACCTCTTTACCTATGATTACAAAGAATATGTACTATACGGGTCAGTAGTGTTTACAACCATTATTTTAATAATTCTACAATATTACAGGAGGTGAATTTAATTGGCTGCACAGGACGAATCGCTTCTGTAAGTAAAACTAATTAAGGATGTGCACAGACCGGATAACAAATCCACAAGTTGGATTTATACAAAAGCGGAAGTCAATAAGAGTTGCGATATTTTTGTTTTGGCCGTCACAATTTTTAGATGTCTCTAGGGGTTGAGCTAGTCCTGCAACTGAGTTTACAGCAATATCACCTCTTTTCAACTCTCAGCTGAGCCGTTTGAGCTGAGTGTTTCTTGGTAAACTTGGCTGTAGACTCAGTTCCAGGACTAGCTCGACCCCTAGCTCCATCTAACGGGGCAAAGTGTCAAAACAAAGATATTACATACTTTATTCCCACGTCAGTTTGCAAAAAGGTCTTTTTTTGCCGGCATGTTGTTTCTATATAGAATTTTTTGAGCACTACATGGTATAGTACAGTAAAGTTGTAAAAGCAAAAATCAAAGCCAACGCAGTTTGTATTTTAAAACCCACCCATACTAACATGTACAAAATAATGCATAAATGTTATTAGGGAGGGAGTTCTTCAATGATCCAGAGTTTGAAAGAATTCTCTACTCCTTCTTTGCGGACTCCATGAATGATGCTCTCTACTCACCCTTGAACCGGCCGACAAATGTGACATACACAGATCAATATGAGTTCACCAGTGAATTGCTGCCCTATGTCATGAAACTGTTTCAGGAGCACTATCAGGGTGGTTTGCTGAGTGGTTATATGGGGGAGATTGCATTTAATGCAGAAGAGAAATCATCAGATGGAGAGTATGTAGCTTTACTATATTTATTGACTTGCATTACAGATACCAAATTAGAAATTTACTGCAGGCAAGAATGCAAGATCATATAGTGACTGCAAGGGATTAATGGGAACGTATATTTAAAGTAATAGTAGTTATTTGTCATTTTGATGTTTAAGTATAACTATTACTAATGCTTTTAAGAATAAAAGTAATACTGTTACTTGTAATATTTTGTTAAAAATAGTGTTTTATAGCAATAATGAGAATTTGGACTGATAAATGTAGTATATCAATATGTAGACCTGAGTAATTGTAATTTTTTAATCATTAGTGAGACAATTGAGTGGGTGAATAACAGGATAAGCAATGTTGGAGTTCTTCCAAATGGTATATCAAGACAATATTACTTGCTCTTTTAAACATTAAGTCTAGTATTTGTTTAATTTAAGTTATGAGCTTCATAGAGAAATCTAAGTTCATCCATCCCAACCATGTGCGGTGCCCAGATGGTCTCTGCTACTACCATGACAAAATCCTACTGCTAACAAAGAAACTGTATTTTATGAATAATTTAGCACAATATAGCTTAGGTGACCATCTTATTTGGGGGGTTGATTGGGTGGCAAAGAATAATAACAAGAGAGAAGAGTTAAGGTAAAGATTTGGGTGTGTTTATGTAACACTTTTGCTATTATACTCAACTTTAAAAAATACATTAGATCAGATATTTTTCAGCTTTGTATCAAAGTATAAATTTAAATCTAGATATCTGCGTTTCACAACTAGAAGCCTCTGTAGATTAGATTAATTAAATAGTTTATATGTCATAGGGGCATGCTATCTAGTGTTGTACAACAATCACCATTTCTGAAAGCTGCAAACAAAGTCTTTTCTCCTTCTGGAAATGTCTCAGATGAAGCAACATTATCTGAATACATTAAAATGATGGGTTATGCCACAATTTTGGCCAATTACAAGGATCCAGATTTGACAACAAACCTACAAAGTATTGAAAGAGAGAAGGGAATTGAAAGAGAAAATGAGATATTACCTAAGCTGTTAGTTGTTATAGACAGTTTTGTTACATTATATGTTTTATGTGACTTGTTCTTATAGAATTGATGAATCATGGTCTTCTAACCACCATTTAGATTCCTTGCAAGAGAAGTACATGTCAATAGTAAATGGAATACTGTTATTTGAACAATTAACTGTCAAGAAATTGACATTTTCTATGCCTGATATCAATAGCAATACTTTAGAAAATAATGAAAAAGGGCAATTAGAGCTAATAAAATATTGTAACTTTAATCACTGGGACTCCAACACCTGTTCAAATGAATTTTACAGTTTACCAACCTCATCAGGAGTTTGCTCTTCATTTAATGCAGAATCAATACAACATTTACATTCAAAAAGAGTTGACCAGTATTTGAATGAATTAAGCAGTCAATTTAGAATGAATCTAGGAGAATCTCAGCCAATCAAGATTCCACTTGAGCAGCCGGACATGACTCTAATGATTGATGTCCATAATATGGATATTGCAGATAAGAATCAGAATGGAGTATTCCTTGTGTCAATTAAGAATCCTGAGGACGCATTTGATATGTCTTCAGGAGTAGATATAGTTCTGCCAGGCTTTCAGCACAGAATGAGAGTTGAGCTTAAGTAAGTCAAATTTAGTGTAGTGATTAATCTTTAAATCTGATTGGGTTTAAATGATGAACCTGGCCTTTTGATTAATTGTACTACTTAATAGTTTTATGCATGCAGTGAGCATATATTTTCTGACATAACATGTTGTTATTTTTTTTCAAACTGCTCATATAGATCCTTCTTGTACGAGTATCCATTAAGAAAATTCTCCATTGAAAAACGAACATGCAAAACTAGAGATGAATTGGATGCAAATAGTCTCTTCAAAGTTTATACAGAAATCAGTTGTTACCAAGAATGTGCCCTGAGAAAACTCTATAAATCCTTCCATTGCATACCATGGGATATTATAAGACCTCATGAGGAAATGATGAGACCTATTTGCAATGTTTCTGATGCTAAGGCGTTTAAGAATCAACTAAACAGTAGGGCACCAGATGATTGTAACTGTCCAATGGAATGTGAAAAGATTGTATATTCATTTGAGGTAGTGTTTAAGGGAATTAATAATAAGGCCTTAATTTAGGCCAATATATATTCATAAAAAATGTTAACAAATAAAGTAATAATTGTCATTTTGCATTTATTTGCACCTTATTCATTAAATTTATTTGTAGTCAGAGTCAATGAGACTAAGCCCTAAACTGGAATGCCGGATCCCCCAACAGTTTTCAGCCCTGCAGAGTCAAAAATTGCTTCATTTAATGGCTTTAAAAGAAAGTGAAGCTGATGGCTATATGATTGGCTCCAGTTTAAGCCACAGACTATGTCTTAATAAGATGGAAAATGACATTGCAATACTAAAGATAATAATTGCCTCAGGCGGAGGATTGGATAATATATTATTGAGTGAAAGAACAAGTCTATTTGGTAAAGCGTCCATAGTGGGTATGCCATCATATACAAGTTACTTAATTATAAGTAAATTTATGTACTTTTAGGTGGTACTTTTGGATTATTTTGTGGTTTCTCTATTATGAGTGCTGTAGAAATAGTGTACTGGTGTTGCAAAGCCATACCAATATTTAAACAATCAAATCTGAATTTGAGTGAAACTTGTCTGCCTGCTAAAGAATTTTTGAACAATTCAAGTTTACATGGACTAAAATACATAGAAAATGTAACTATTCTCAATACAATGTAAGCAAGAAATAATTCATTTGCCAACAGGATCCAAATTTTTGTGTTAAATTATTATGGTCATTACTCTGGCTGACATTGGTACTCCTCATGCTTGGGACAACAATTCCATCAATATCCTATGGACAAAGCATTCCATTGAGCATCTCTGCAGGAAAAACAATGTCCATGATTGATATACAATACCCAACAATAACAATATGTCCTGTTCAGCACACAGATAGATGGAATTTTGCAAGGACTATATTAAATCAACTTAGTGCAGAAACATTAGAGGATAAGTACAAGAGCTATCTCCAAGAATTTATTGGACAGCTTGTTGAGCATACCTGGCTGCCAAGGGACTATTTAATTAAGTTACACCATGATCAGAAAGTAGAAAATAGAATAGATCATCTTGCAAGGCTTTACCTTGGAAATGGAAAAGAATTTAATAAAGTTACTGTTTCATATCTTATGGGCAACATAAACAAAGTACAATATGAGGATGAACTGAACAAAACCTTAAATTTGGACTTTAATACAGCTGGTAACGGGGACACTACAGTATATAAAAAGGTCATACTATTGTTTAGTTATAATTGTTTAAGCATCTTGTCCTCAATTCTGGGTTCCATACAAAGCAATGCATCAGTGCTACTTTTTGTTTGATACTTCAGTAGTAGAGAATGTTCCAATTGGCTTACAAGATTTGATACAAGAATTTAGTGACTTTGGGTTGTGGGCAAACATGGAGGATTCCATAACTAGATGCAAGGCAGTAAATGCAAATCCGCTGACAATTACAAATGAAGAACAAAACAATTTTATCAAAGGTTTGTACCCACAACACCCACATACACATACATGCATCACCCTTTACCTAACAGGTTGCAGTGTAAATTTATGTGTGTATGAGTTCAAATTAGATTTAGGTTGATATGATATGATAAAATATTCTTTAGAGGTACTGCTCTCAAAAGACAATCATGTAGCTTGGCTGAATCTGATTGACCGTCGCGGACCCTTGCGAGAGTTTGAGTGGATCAGTTATAATGGGCAGAGTGTAGATGATAATGGGTATCACAACTGGGAACCAAACACTGAACCAGATAATGAAAGAGTGGATAATTATGAGGATGGACAGGACTGTGTGGTCTTTGAAAATAGTTCACCAGGTAGATTAGTTTTACGTAAAACTATATTTGACTGCTTTTTTTGCAAAGAAATTGAGTTGTCCAGTTTGCTCTTTCTTAGCCTAAATCTTTATGAGCTTAGAATGAAATGATCTAAGTTAGAAAAGTTTTTTCTCTTCTCTGGCCTTTTCTTATCATAAGTTTATTTCAATTAGATACAGTGTCAGTAAACATGCCAAATGCTGGTCTTAGCTTAGGAGATTATGGGTGTTAAGCACATTCATATGCATAATAAATACACTATATGCGCAAAAAAAGAAAGAAACATTGATACTTACATGTATAATTTTAAAAAGGATCAAATGAAATCAAGGATGTGTCTTGCTATGGAGATCAATATCCTTTTGTTTGTGAAACATTACCATTGGATGATGGTATGTAGTACAATTATATTTAAATCATATTTGAAAAAAATGTTTACTTGAATATAGGATCTTGTCCCACAAATTTACCATGGATGCTTTTCAATTCAAGCTTGGAAGGACACCATGAGTGCTTGTATGGAAATATAAGTCAAGTCTCCTGGGTAGATGCTGAGGCTGCATGTGTTTCATATGGAGGTCATTTAATGTCTGTATCACATCCTTATGATCCACGAAGGCCAATGGTTGCTTCAGGAATTGATGGTAGGAGAGTTTAAAACTATTTTAAAATGGACCGAACCATCAGAGCATTACATTACAGAGCAATAATATAAACAACTTTTGCATTGAAAATTGTTTAATATTAGTAAAAGGGAGTGTATCAATAGCTACACCATTTTAGTGTATTTTCCTATCCATATTGGCCTCAATGATAGAGCTCAAGAGGGACATTTTGAGAACACTGATGGGACACCAATTCAATTTTATGATTGGCAGTTTGAACAACCAGATGACAAAAGACATCTGAAGACTTGTGCAATTCTTACAGTGAGTATATGTTCCATTTCAAGCCCTCCTCCCCAAGCAGTCTAGATTCCTAGCTAGGGTTAGTTCTGGAATTGCTCCAAAATTGAAACCACATATCAACTATATTTAAAAAAAATATTCAAATGATGAACTCACACATGAACAACAAGATATGGGGACAAGGATGCCACCCAAAAACATTAGTAACCCTCCATTATTTGCTTTTTTTCTACTTTATACAAACATAACTTTGGAAAAATGAACAAGCAATTGTATTATTGGGTAAATTTTGGGCCAGGACCGCTATATTTGATTTCTTTTTTCTTTTTTTTGGATTTTGGGACTCCCCCAAAATTTGGCCTGTGTTCATGTTTGGATAAACTAGCCATGAATATTTTTCAGAAAAGTGATTGGAAAGCTAGTGAGTGTGTAATGAACAATCAGGATTACAAAGCAATATGTCAGAGAGATAATGTTATTGGTAAATATGGTGAAAATATAAAACATATTTTTGTAAATGATATTTTCTACATTCATCCAGAGGAAGTCTTGTATTCAAACAACCCAGGGCAATGGTTCAGCAAAAAGTGTCAGTTAGATTCAGATTGTCAAGACCTTGTTAAGTATATGATGCAAATTCAATTAATCACTGAGAACAGCTTTAAAGAATTTGGGAGCCTTTTACAACACTTTTCAGAGACTGTCTATGGACATGCATTTCATCCAGATTCTGCTTATGCTGAGAACAAGTTGCTAATTGATCAAAACCACCAGCCAGTTATGGAATTATTTGAAATGTTAGATGAACTTGCTCAATTGTCTATATTTGATGACATGAATTATGGAATTGCTCTGAATGAGCTGCCAATCATATTTGAACCATTAAGTAGGGAAGAACACCATGGATATCTTTGGACAACAAGAGAAAAAGTGACCAAAAAGTTGTACTATTCTCTTATAAAACCCTGGGAAAATAATGTGGTCAATGGCAGCAAGAATTATAGTCTATATTACATAGAAAATAACCTTGCTATGCAGTTTTATGAATTAGCAGGACAAGCAGGAATGAATGAAAAGAAAGATGAAATACTAGAATATATGCATAATCTAGAATGGGAGGCTGAATACAAAATGGTCCTAAATAATGAACTTGGCATTGATTTTATCAACAGCATATATAAAGACAACCATTTTGGAAAGGTGTTAAAACCTCATCTATCTAAGATAATGGCTGTCATGAGACTTTCAATGGTCAATATAAATCCTGCCTTTACTATTAATGAATATAAGAACATATTTAAAGCTTCTAAGGTTTCTGAAATGGACATGTTATTACAAGACATGGACAGACTAAATACAATGCAATATTGTGCTCTTGGCCCCAATAACTGTGCATCACATTTTTATCATGTCCAGACTGATGTAGGCATATGTAGTGCTTATAATGGAGTGTCCCACATGAATGCATTCATGGAAAGTTTCTATTTCAAAACAATGGCAAACAATTTTAATACAGACTCAGCCATGGTGCCTTTCAAAAGCAAGGGAACTGGAGAGATGAACAAAATGTCTCTTCTGCTGGACACACATCAGTCAGAAGTATTTGGGTCTGAGAGTGGATTCTTCCTCCTGGCTTTTAACCCTGCTCTAACCAGCTTTAACATAATGTTCAATTCTTTTTCTGTACATCCTGGACAAAAATCAACAATTAAAGTTAATGCCATTCATTATGATGTAGATGATGTAGTTCAAGATCGTTATCCAATTAACATTCGCAAGTGCATGTATGATGATGAGCAAGAGAGTTCTTTTTATAAGATTTATTCTCAGGAAGCTTGTTTGTTTGAGTGTAAATTGAAAAGTGCCAGAGCTGTGGCAGGTTGTACTCCTTGGAATTTTCCACACATCTCAAAAGGTATAAAGAGAGCATACTTAACCCATAACAGACACTACTAACTAAAAGTTAATTAAGCCATTCAGAGTATAGTATTGCTTTTGCTTGATGTATAAAAAAGTGATATAAAAAAGTCTGCTAGTAATCAATTCTAAATACGAACTATACACTTTAGCTCACAGAAAACAGTTTTGAATTTCCCACCGGCTCTTATTTTGCACTTACTACTCGGAAGGGAGGATAATATAAGAGCAAAAGTAAAATGAGAGCAGGCATCCCCTTCTGTCCGCTTCTGTAAGCAGACTTGTGTTCCTTCTTATAACCGGGCTATTATCTTTTTAGATGCAGAGGAGATTTGCACGAGGGACAATGTAATGGAATATGAATTGGCATTCAACAATGTCACAAACATAAGCAAACATTGCAATTGCCTTCCAAAATGCCAAAGGTTGAAATTTGTTGTTACACAGGACACTGCCTTGCTTAATGCCAATGTAGAATGCACAGATGTGGAAATGCTTGCAAAATCATCTTCAAGGATTGAATCTCCAACAGATATGTTTTACTGGAAATATTCTAGGTGAATATATAAATACAATTTTTTGACGTTAAGTGACTTTCCCGTTATTTATTTTTTATGTATACCATACTTGGAATGTAACCAACTATATTTGTATCTTTTTTAGAATTAATAAGTGGATTTACACAGCCACAGGAACAATGGCTCCATTTGATCATGTTTCAAGGTGCATTCACAAGATTCAGCAAGACTTTGCAATGGTCACAATTCAACTAAGCAGCCAAAACATTGAAACATTTGTCCTTAGATCTAAATTTTCCTATGCTGATCAGGCAGCTGCAGTTGGTAAGTTTAAATCAAACTGCTTGCTCTTTAATAGAACTGTCTAAAACAACATATAAAAAAACTAGATGGTGCTGTAAAATGTTTTGTTTTGTTTTCTCTATTGCTGCTTGCCGCCGTTTATAACTCAGAATTAAGATTTACGAATAAGGATGATAGAAACATAGAAACGCCCCAAAAGGACTGTCTGGGAGACTCCGGAAACATTGTTGCAATTGTTTTTGCTACTTTCTTTGCACAATTTTGCAAGTCCTACAGCTGAAAATCACTTGATTACATGGAATACTTTTGATTTTGTCCTCATGGATCCCAGAAAAGGGGCTTCAAAAATGGAAGATTGTGAACAGTCTGACCAGCTTAAAGAGCAATTCAGTGTGGTAGTATATTAGGGGTCTGTGTTCTGTTGTATCCGTATATCCGGCCTGCTCAGGCATTATCTTACAATGACCTATTCGCGCGATTGCTATAGGTGGCACTCTTGGACTTTTCATTGGATGTAGTGCCATCTCTGGAATTGAGCTATTATTCTGGATTTACCGTTTCATAGTCTTCTACTGCAAAAGAATTATAAAATAAAGGAAAAAGACAAGGGAATATTGTGTATGCGGCATTTGTTATATTTCTAAGTTATGTAAAAATAAAGATAGAATATACCAGGAATATCAGCATGTTTTGATCTCTCTCGCCACTGCACTGGCTCATGATTTATTTACAAACAATGTTACAGTCTACACAGTCAACGAGGCTGCCATGTTGGAGCTGATGCGGCTGAAACTGGCAATATTGTTGAGTGCCTTTAAACTTTGTGTTTATAATATCATTTTACTCATTTTACTTAGAAACTTGCAAATAATATTGGAAGCAGCAGTTAATTTGTATTTTTTTCTTGAACATCGGTAAACAATATGCACAAATTGGCAGTTTGATCATTGCAATATTTATTTATTGACAGGCATAGACTCAAAAGTTATGCTCACAAAACGAAATCAATATGTTTGCGCCTTTCTTGCATTTCATGTATTGATTTACAAATAATTTCTATTAATCAGCAGAAAATTTTAGTACAAAACGAATTGGAAGCCAAGACTAATTTGTTGACCCTATTAGCTTCCCATATTGTTATTATTGGCCAGAGATTCTTGATGTAACCAGAGATCCGAAACGTACATTTGGCCAACACCCGCCAAAATTTGAATTATTAGACGTAGACCACTTTAGTCAAGTCAATCTTTCTCACTCTCTAGACTGTTCAGAACCTTCAGTTGCTTTGCCTATCTCAAAGCTGAGATCGAATTCTTCCTTTTCGGGAACGCTAATGCCCCTGAAGGAAGACTGAGTTAAGTGGCCCATTGTCCTGAATTCGTAAAGCAGAGCAGGCAGGAGGAAAAGTGGCCCATATAAGCTTCTAAGCAAGCGGCTGAGGTTTCGGATCTCTGGTATATCAAAAATCTCTTTTATTGACTAGGAGTTCCTTCTGCGTGTTACCGAGAGTACAATCAATAAACTTTTACACAGTATTTTATGTTATACTGACAGCAAGTAGGACATTGGCTATATTATGACAAAATTAAACCGCCTACGGAAGACATTAAACGCATTCTGCCAAGAAACTTGCCTCCACGGCCCTGCCTATCTGGTGGATACAAGGAATATACTGGAAATTGTATTTTGGTTATGCATTGGTATGGATTACAAGTTTCATAATTATTAGAATCATAATATATATCTTGGTTTAGTTGCATTTGCAATATGTGCTGGTTTCTACTTGGTTGGTGTTGCCTTGTATCAATGGATAGCTAACCCTGTAGTTTTGGAACTATCAGACAAGCAAATAGCTATAACTGATGTATTATACCCAGCCATAACTATTTGTGCAAACCAGGTAACAATAGTGAATTGAAATATATGTCACCAATATATCAAACTATTAAATTATATAGAATAGAGACAAGTCAACGGTTGTGGCATTCCTTCTGGATCAGATTAAATTCCGTTGTAGTCATGAAGAATCAGATTGTAACAGCACAACACTTGTCAGGGATCATCTTAGGTCATACACTGAAATTGTTGAGTTAAAAGTTGATGAAATGGTATCAGCAATAGGTAACTAAAAAGTAAACATATGGTACATGCTTATAAGTCTGGGATGGGTTTGACTGTTGAGTTAAAGGTTGATTCAATGTCAGGGAACCGAATGGTCAGTTTGCTTGGGTAAACAATTGGGTAGTCTCTTGCTTCACAGAGAACCAAAGAACATAAACTACTCAACTAGCCATATTGGATGTTCTACTGGACATAAGTTAGAGTAGTGAGCTGAGTCTGAGTCACCTTTTGCAATACCTTTCGGTTCTTTTACCAGTACCGCCATGGCCATGGTAGCTAGCCATTTCCCATCTTGATGCCACAGTACAGGGGGATTAGAACATGCAAGTTCTATGACACATGGTCGGACGACTTGTCAACATGATTACCACGCCCCCTTATTAAATAGTCATTTTCTTACATATCATCATTGACTCCTACAGCAGCAGTTACTACCCACACTGCAACCGCAATAAGCCCAATCAGAAGAACTGAAGCTACTATCAAGGTTTTCCTATAGCTTAGGATGGTCTTCAATTTTGTCTTCCAAGAGGTTGTAACATACTAAAACAAAAATTAAAATAAGTTATTAGCCTTATTTGATATTGTTCTGGGGAAAACAATAGGTTTTATCCGATAAATACAAAATAAACTGGTAATATTATTTAACATATCAGATATAATTATATGTTTAAGAACCTGTTTCTCTTTCCAGGCCATAGCTTGTACGGCAACAGTACCAATATGCAACTACTTAGGGCAAGTAGTATTTTGTTAAACTACAGGGTGTGTCATCAACACGTAAGCAGAACTTCATATGCTCAGGAATTTTGACTATGTCAATATTTTTGAGATATTAAGCTTCACTGCAGCTACTACATTCATACAAAGATTAGTGCATAGAATGTTTTAAAAGCCCACAAATATTTATTTTTCTCAATTTTATAGACACTTTCCATTTAGTGACCCCAGGACCAGGTCCAGCACCTTGAGGTTCACCTACTTCACTATGGGTAACATCAGCAATGTCTGCAGGGACGTAGGGTTGCTAAAATCATATGGTTTATAACATAAGATATCAGGAGCAATTCATATGCCAACTTTTTTTACTTTTATAATATTTTTTGCAAACCCTTTATTTTAGCATATATAGTAACATTTCCATTGACCAAACTGTGGAATAAAGGGCGTGCAGTGCCATTTCCAACATTTTTGAGGGGAATAAAGCATGAAATAATGAACATACAGTGTCAAAAGCTATTTTAATTATGATTACATAGCTGTTACACTGCTGTGAAGCATATAACATATAAAGTAAGAAAAATAGTATAAACAATGGACAGTAGTAATCACAACATTTTGGCTGTATGCAGCAAAAAGCCTCAAAATGTCCATTTTTAAACTGGGTGCCCAAGGTTCAAGCCATGTTAACTGACGATGTTATTAAACAGATGTTTATATATGTTTCACATATCTTTAGTTAGGTATTTTTGTTATATTAAAAATGCTTTGAAAGCTAAAAATACTTTAATATTACAATTAAGTTCATGTTTTACCACAGTGTGATGGGCGTGCATGGCAATTTGGTTACTCTAACACTAATCCTTACACAAATATGGCTACACAAGAGCTATGATAGCCATAATTTAACACATATATCTGCTAATTATAGAGACAAAATAAGCATAAAAGAGGCATAGTCCTAAAAGCAAGCACAACGTTGCAACAAGCTTAGAAAGTTGCTTCCGTGTTGATGACGCACCCTGTATACAAAATATTTCCTCTTTATGCAAACAGGAAAACCCAATTATTCTTTTCTGCTTTAAATTTGCGCTCAACTATTGGATGAAGGATAACATTTGGAGGCTTATATTAAGGAAGAATGCTAAAAAAATATATATTAATCATATTTCCTTGCTTTGTTTGTATCCTCATGTAGATGACTTAGAATATGAAAAATTCCAGAAACAGTCGATGTTAATGAATGCAAAAATTTGCTAAACTACCAATATATCCTGTTTTAATACGTTAAATTTAATGGCATATTTATGTAAGTGAACGAGAAACACATTTATAATATACATTGGGAATCCCACCTAAAACCGGTTATATTCTTATACTATTAATTGGTCTTGCAATAACTGGTTTGGTTGTAAACAAACTTTATAAGTTTATACTGTAAACGTTAGTGCAAATGAGGCAATATATATATTTTCTGCTGGACACTCACCAATATGAAGTTTTTGGCTCAATGAGATGAGTGGATTCTTCCTCCTTGCCTCTAACCTTCACTTTTTTAAACACATGTTTGATTGTGATCTGATGAGTTTATAAGGCTAATACCAGGAAAAATCCTTGTGAATGTACATTGAGAAATACAAGAGCTGTACCCGGTTGTATCCCTTGAATTTTCTACACTTAACAAAATTAAAAAAAATATGCTACGGTATATATACATGTATAAAACTTTCCTTATATGGCTAGATAGCTGGTCAAAAGCTTTTACTGTGCAGGATACCATATTTATTAACTACAGCAAGAATAAATTAACCTTGACAGATGTTTGTGTGTCTGTCAATACATTTTAATATATAACCCCTTTTGTCACCAATCTCACTTTTTTGCATTAAAACATTTATTCCGCTTCTTCTGCTAAATGTATAATTAAACATTATGGCTCCGTGACCTCCAGCGGCACCCTCTCACAGATTACGTTCATGAACTTGTTACACACGGTCGTCTTTCATAACCCGGACAGGTTGGACGTGTCGGACACCTCAAAGTAGACACACTCGTTGGCCACAGTGGCAGCAGGGGAGCTGGGGTCCCAGTGCTCGTACGTCGTAGTGCGCCCGAATTGATTGTTTAACTGTGCATAAAATTGTCTCATATTGTACGATAATCTATACTCCATACTCCTACCTCCTAGGGGTAGAGATATATGTAGTACATGTGTGTGTGCGTGTGACGGTGTGAGCATATCGTGTGAGGAAAGTTTCTCTCGTGTGAGGCTCATAAGGGCATGTGTAAAACCTGACGAGAGAAGCCCCTAAGGCTTGTAGTACTACAGTCAAAGACATATAGGGTAACAGTCAACATTCTGTGGCCTGACTTCCTAGTACTCTTCACAGTGCAAAAATTAAACAGGAATGATTGGCACAACTTAAAATGGTTAAGAACCTATATTACATGCAGAGGCAAAGATCATTTTATGGACTTTAGACTTTTTCATTCATTTTGAAGGTTTATACGTTTTTGCCATCTATAAATATATCTGCTAGCTCTGACATTAAAACTACTCATAAAAGTAAGTTATACATGTCAAACATAACCTTCATGCAAAAAAAGAGTTTGTGAGTTCATAACAAAAGCGATCAGAACAACACAATAGGAGCTTGAGGTTGGCAAAGTTGGTCAATTTAAGAAGACCCTCTAGATTATAAGTAGGGAGTAATTTATATATTAATTGAGTCCTATACTTCACTTTATTGATTGAGCGGCAAATTCTGTTCGAATAAAATTAGCATGCTTCTTTTGTATTTCAGAAGGGTGTGAGTACAAGTTAATCGAACTAAGGTTTGAAAATTAAGCTAAAGTTATTTATACTGTATATTAAGTATTGTGTTTTGCTATTGCTTCTGCAGTGCAGTGCAGCAAGGCTATGTAATGCAGCTACTCGTATAATCCAAACACGTAGTGTTTTGTACATAGATACTGTAATCTATGTTCAATTCAAAGTAACGTAGACATATTTTCAGATACAGCTGAAGGTAAAGTCACTTTAGATAAAGTCTTGCAACCACTGCGGAACTTGCAATTGGCCCTTGAAACCTCCCTTAAGGAGAGCTGAGGCAAGAGTTCCAACAAGAGATTTTAGATATACCCAGAGATCCGAAACATCGCCTACTAGCTTAAAGGCTCATGTGGGCCACTTTTTCTCTGCCTTCTTTGCTTGACGAATTCAGGACGATGGGCCACTTAACTCAGTCTTTCCGCAGGGGAAGAATGCCCATAAGAAA
>LR140348.1:0-17484 GCA_900659605.1 Tisbe holothuriae | reverse complement strand
GTCAGTGAAGCGGACACAAGATGTTTCAAGAAGGTGTGTAGAGAGGGGAGTTCGAATCCGCACTGAGGAGCACTTAAAGTGGTAGCTTGTGTCCATATCGTACTTAACTTTTGAGGTCGACATTTGGGTCCCTCATTGGGTTGTTAAGTTTCGAAGTTGCATAGTTTGTCCTTGTTCAGGTTGAGGTCGACTTTGAGGTCCCTCATGTGACTGTTTTCAAGGCAGTTTCCAGTCTGTCGATATTGAGGCCCTTTGTAGGGGACATGTGCGTTAAGAGCACGGAGTTGCGCCAGGATCGCGCATGCAAGTTGCGCTGGGATTGCGCATGAAGCCATTTGTGAAACTGGCTGTAGGAGCGTCACGGGACGCAAAGTGCAACAAGACGGTGTGCAGGGAGGCGCCAGGATGGCGTATGCACTCTGAGAAGCACTTTTGAGGGTTGAGGAGCTGGACTGGACAAGGATACTGCGGCTGCAGTGGTGGCAAGGCAGATAACAGGAGTCATTTTAAAGTCCAGAGGTGCGCTGGGATCGCGCATGCAAGTTGCGCTGGATCGCGCATGCAAGTTGCGCTGGATCGCGCATGAAGCCGTTTGTGGCAAAGATGTCCCTCGTGTGGGCGCATGGATCGCTGGAAGAGCGTATTAAGTCCATTTTGACCAAGGAGCAAGCTCAGGGACGCTTAGAGCATGCAGAGGCAGTGCCAGGAGGACACGTGCAAGAACAAGACTGGAGTCAAAGCCGTCCTCTGGAGAGAGGGCGCGGTGCGATGAGATCGCAGTTGCGGCAAGAGGCCGCGGATCATTTTCAGGAGTCTGTGCACGGATCCGGAAAGATCGAAGCCAAGGAAGGCAAAGCCGTCCTCGGGAGAGAGGGCGCAGGTGCGACAGGAAGGTCGCAGCTCGTTTCTGAGTTCAGATTCGGAGAAGTCGTCCTGGACAGGGCGCAGCAGGCGAATGTCAAAGAGGACGCCACAGTTAAAAGCCAAGAATGCAAAGCCGTCCAAGGTGAGGGCGCAGGTGCGACAGGAGGTCGCGGACGTGCACTAGGAAAGTGCTACGGCCAGGAATGAAATGGATTGCTGGAAGAGCGTATTAAATCCATTTTGCCAGAGGAGCAACAAGAGGTTGTCTTGTATCAAAGGCTATGGTTCCGAAGCCGTCCCAGGAGGGGGCGCAGGCGACAGAAGGTCGCGGTCGTGCACAAGGATAGTGCAGCGGCATTGGAAGAAGACATAGATCAAAGAAATATGGAACTTAGTTGTCAGAAGACTAAAGAGAAATAGTTTCCTGTTTCCTGTGTTGTCATTCTCACGAAATACACTGAATGAGTAACATCTAAAGTATTGAGTGTTAATCATACAGCCATGATTCTAGATCAACGGAAATTTTGCCAATGTGGCAGGTGTTGTGTTCATTAATGTCCAGAGCACTTTAGTGTACAACTTCTTGTATTATTATTATCTTTTGTACTTGACTCTCTGCCAATCCAGTGATCTTCAATCAGCCTCCTAAGCTGAACATCAAACTCCGTCAGCCCAACCTTGAGCACCTCATCCTTGACCTCATCCTTTGGAGCACCCATGATGTTGTACACTAGCATGGCAAGTACGCGCCGAGGGGTGAGGTCCACATCAGCTGGTCGCTCGTAGGTCTTGTACAGAAGGTCATGATAGACTG
The DNA here is from genome assembly GCA_900659605.1 of Tisbe holothuriae. Classification (NCBI taxonomy): domain Eukaryota; kingdom Metazoa; phylum Arthropoda; class Copepoda; order Harpacticoida; family Tisbidae; genus Tisbe; species Tisbe holothuriae. The sequence continues at coordinate 15,806 of LR140348.1, read as the reverse complement.
TAAGGTAGAGTTGCCTATAAGTTATCATGTTTAAACAGAAGTGGCGTGTATCCCAGTTTTAGAAATGTATGAAAAGGAATTAAACTGGAATACAGTTGGTCTTTGCCATAAATACAATGTTACAAAATAATCAAAGGATTGGTAAGATGATTGAGACTGGTTCTCTGGTAAATTGTGTAAAGGTTTTATTTATTTTAATACTGCTTGTATTACTATGTATTTACTGCTTACATTTTTCCTTGTATCTGTATTCTCCAAAAGGATTGTTATATGAACCAACATCTCGGAATTCAATTTGCCAGAGGCGATCCAAAATGAAAATATCATCAATATGGTTTGGCCAAGTAACTTCATTCAAAAATTCATTAACTTTTGCTCCACACTTGGGCTACGGTGTTGCAATTATATGAAAATGTACATTTAATATATAAGAGACGATAATTAAGTTTTAATAGCAAAATATAAACAACCTGTACAATGTTAAGTATTGTTGTGGCCTTCTGATTCGAATCAAGCTGACAGAGAGTCTGTTCCTCAGTGAGGGAATTTGTTTCGTACCTAATGGGATCAATCTCTTCAATGTTCATGTTTGAGTCGACTGCATTGGGGTTGTATTCTAAAACTAAAAAGAGCGCTTCATTCTCCTGGACTACTGAATAGAGGACTGCACATTTCCAAATGGGTAGTACTACCTACGGGAGTGTACCGTTAAAGAAAAGTGCCATAAAATGTAAATATTTCATCCAACCCTTTTAAACAAAATGTTTCTGGCTTTGTATGAGCACAAACTTCATGGTGTTAAAAGCAGAAAGCACATGCTATTAATTAGCTGAGTTAAGTCGATACATATTTGGTACACATCTGTAGTGCGCAGTCCTCTTTTTAGAGGCCATTGAATACACTTATGGACGTTCACAAAACAATATTTTATAGAGAAATAGGGGTTAGGATATTTTATTACATTGGCAGCTTTTTATAATTGTGCCTATGTCGTTTATAAAGATATATTTTTTCCACATCTTATAAAACTTAGATAGCAGTCTTACATCGTTCAGGATACTTATAGTTATCAAAGTCATTGCATTCCATGTCCAGTCTGTTCAACATCATTCTGTAAAACCCTCTGGCTTCATAGGCTCGGTTTTCAAATATAGTGACAGTAGGAAACTAAAATTTAAGACAGCTTAGAACCTTGCTCCTTTCCAAGGATTTTAAATATTCATTATGAACAGCAAAAGTTGCCTCAGGTAGGGGCCGTAGGGCTAACGTCAGAAAGTGATAATACAGTAAAAGTTGCAATTTTATTATACTAAAAACTTTAGGATCTTTTCAAAAATAGCAAAAAAAACTATCTACTAACTTGTGTATAGCTATAACATTAGTTTGGTGTTTAATTACTATACATGTACTATATACATATTATTCAAATTATGGGGCAAGCTACTGGAACTAAAATGCGTCACCTAACCATTTCTAATGTATTCTGAATGGTCTATAAAGCAAAGTAACACTATTTTATCTGAAAGAATGTTTTCACGAGATAACCAACAAAAAGCTTTGTAAATGTCCAAGCAATATAGGGAATAATGTACATTCATCCTACCTGCATCTCTGTAACAGACATTGGGACTGACACAAATGTGGTTAAAGTTGGATCATCTTCCCACGAGACAAACGCTCCATGAATCGTGTAGAAAGCAACAGAGAAACCAACTATGACACAGACGGAGAAGAATATTCTTCCAGTGATGGGCTCTCTGCCCTCGCCTGTGAGAATCATGAATACAAATTAGAGCAGTGCACGTATCATACTGTATAGGTGGATACAGAATTTTACATTTTTGAAGCAATGTTCTTCATATACCATGAATATATGCTGGTCCATGTATAGAAGTCCGGCCAAAATAAGAGTCGGCGTTTTGGCGAATCACTTGCATCCTGTGTGAGCTTAATTACCGGTATACCGTTATTTATATTGAGGGGCTCCTATAAAGTAGGAATAACACTATTATAAATAATTCGGGTCAAATTTTGTACACTAGGATGGTACACAGTAATGTTTTGATTGCGTTCTAATATACATTTCCAGTATAGTTAATAAACAAGGATTACTTCTAGAATGCAAGTTGTCAATGTTTACTAATGTGGTTGATCTAGCATGGGAGTTCTTATTAGCTAAAGTCCCTCTGCCCTGCCGGCCCTGTTTGATTAGCTGTAAACATAAGTATTAGTGCATTTAAAATTCGAGTAAAGCCAGTAAATATGAAATATTGTTTTTGTTTATTTGCTGATTCCTATGCCAAGGACAAAACAGGTCAAACCACAAACTTTTTAATTATAAATATCAAACAATAAAGGAAAGCTCTCTAAAATGGTGAGACTTTTCTTGCTTTAAGGGGCAAAACAATAGTATTAATAGCCATTTATATGTATAAGTAATTATTAATAGCTTCATTGCATTTAATTACAGTAGCTAGTTATCCCTTGTATTATGTATATATTGCCCCACTAGTATTAACTAACCAATTTGGAGAAGTAAGGCATGAATGTTAAATACATGTACGTAACATCGTAATGTGACAGCTGCTACGACTATGTACATAATTAAACAAGTCTTGTTTTGTGATCTGAGCACTAAGTGGATTTGCATTCTTTACAGTGAGGAGCTGCATGACTCCGTCATATGTGTTATATGCATAGACGGTAGTACTCGTCATAATAACTTTTACTATGTCTATGGTTATATGCCCCCTAGCACCTTTAATAAGAGAATGTTGAGTAAGAAGTGGAAAACTAAGTAGAATCACCCATTTCAATTTCAATGCTAATGCCTTTTCATTGTCAGTAGAGAATTGTATCAGGAAATAAATGATCCAGGAATGTTACAAAAAGAGCTAAAAAAGTTGACAGCAATACCTATTCTCTTAAAAATTGGAAGTTTCACTTTTGGTGACTTGGACAATTGTACGTATGTTTATATATTGGCTTCTTCCATAACAACATCTAAATAAAATAGGTAGTTCAGTGTTTCTTGAATATACGCACTTTCTACCGACCCCATTATTTCTCCATCATGGCTAACATTACAAACACAGATCTTCATAAGTAACCATAGCTAAGATAGATTGGAAGCATTACTAATATAATACCCATACAATCAAAGATAGTTTTTCTGAACAAATGAAGGAGGCAAAATGGTGCACCGGGTGTTCTGAGGGGTGTATTCTATATTCCTCCGCCTCAGCTCTCAGCTGCTTCTGCGTAACTGTACTGTTAAGGTTCCGTGAATCGGAAGAAATATTGCGAAATTCAAAATGGATGCCCTCAAACCCCGTTTTGCTACAGGACATCATTCTTAAAAAATTGGCTTCACCAGAACAGTTGGCACTACTAGTCTATGGTTACTAATGCAGGTCTGTTATTACAAATACGAGTATATTGTATGTTGTAAGACAACGAAATCCGACTATTGCTGCACGGTATATAAAGCTCTTTTTATATAAATTACACTTTTATTTCCTACACATCTTCAACGACAACATCTCCCGTTTCCTCCTCTTCATCTCCCACTTCTTCAACCTCTTGAGCCTCTTGCTCAGTCCCCAGGCCCTGATCCCCTTTAGCTCCCTGCTCCAGATCCCCGTCCGACTTCTTGGTCACCCCGTTGATGCAGATCGTGACAAAGGTCTTGATCACCCAGTAGAAGATCTCGGCGAGGCTCATCAGGCTGATGCCGGTGAACAGGCCCATGGACCCACCTAGAGTATGTATTGAATATACGAGCAACTCAGCTAATTCTTTGATGATAGTAGTACACTATCAAAAATGTAGATATATTGGCCGAAGTAGAATAAGAAAACTAGAATAGTCTTTAATTTACTCCGTCGCGAGCTCTAGCTAGTCATCTTCATACTTTCATGTACCAAGTAGTCCAATTTTGTCAATGATTGTGACTCTAACTCCTCTTGAGATAATCATGGACGTCTCAGAGTTGACTTCAATGTGCACGAGTGCAATATTCTGCTGAAGGCGTGCAATGCAAATGTCGAGGTAATCCATGGAGTTGGCATTGTAGCGATATATGAGATCAGTGAGGATTCTGGAATGGTCCAATTGATCACAAATTGGATTGAAGAATTATACGTTTGCTTACGGTATGGTCTGTTTGCTATGTTCAAGCACCACACTCCTTATGTTCTCCCTTTCCCTTCCCAATGTCCCTCTTCTACAGATCTGATCCGCACTTATTTGCAGCTCATTGACATAGGAGTGGAACATTGTGTTGTGGCAATCTCCAGGACACCGGCTGTTCAAGTCACTGCTGTGCTCATCAAGGGTGTAGTTTTGCATGGCTCTCTTGAAGGATAGTTTAGATTGCTACATATATTTTGCCCAACATACGCCAGCATATATGGCTATATTTTGCACAAAATTGCTTTAATACTACTATTTCAAAGACTAAATAACTCAAACTAAGCTACTAAAGTTGTCGGTTTGTTTGTGACTTATAGTATTATTTCGAGCACACCCAAACTCAAACTTACTTTAAAGCACGCATTTTGCTCTGACCCAAAGCACAAACTCTTTCCAAATACACTGTTAATGTCCACATTTCCTTTGGGATAGTTCCATGCATAGCAATTGCATAGAGAAGCTGAGTAGTTGAGGGCAGTTTGGTATTTGCAGGCTGCCTGGCTGTACGACTGGAAAATTCCGTGGTTTTCCCAATTTTCGTCCGGATACCTGCGCAATGTTCACATATTACACCTTTATCAATTTTAGGACATCTTATTGTGCTACCGGCAATTGCGGTCATTTTCAGCCAGCAGTTTGAACTTCATTTCAGGCTTGATGACATTCCAATCGACCATAATATTGGTTGTGGTTCCTGTTTGGATCTATTAAGATAGATTAAATAATAAATTGTGCTCTAAACTGATGTTGAAATGCTGTACTTACATTCACATAACTCTGCTCTGTCATGAAAAAACCTTCTTTGGGATTTAGGGAAATTCTAAATCCGTTTTGCTCAACAGTCTCAGTATCGTGACGAATTTGATTGTCCAGTAAGAATGTTGCTTTATAACTAAATTAATACGAGTAAAATCAGTAAATTATGTCCACTGTTATCAAGGTTAATGCTAACAAACCTTGCTCCTGCGCCCAGGTTATTCAAAACCTCCTTCCCACTGCCCATGTTGTACAAGCTCTTAAACTGCTCCAACCACTCAGTCTGAACAAAGACCTCGTCCACTCTGGGTCCATTGAACACAGTGCAGATCCCACTCTGAGTAGGTCGATGGCTGATGATTTGACTGCAGTCTTGGATTATGCTGGCTTTCGTCCATAGAAGGAGCTCCAAATGTTTCAAGTCGGCGGAGAGAGTGGCATAAAACTGATATAAAAGATAGTTGTGATCGTCAATAACATAAATATAATATATACGTACCTTATCCTCTGCCAGAAGACTATAACTCTCAGCCCATTCTGTCGGCAGATTTGCTTGAAGATGACTTGCCGATTCCTTGGAGACAACATTTCCTCCCAGATTTTGTGAAAATCTCATAACCTGCAGATTAATGCAGCTTCATGTAAAATGATATATTGTTAGTATTTGAACACCTGGTACCGTCATAACTTTTCTCCAATTGTCTGACAAGAGTTTTTGGCCTTCACTCTCCTCAGTACTCAACAGACAGTCCAGAAACTCATCCATCATTGGATCTTCATCATTAGGATCGAGAGAGGTCATACAGGGATTGCAAGTGATATGTTCTAGGCTAAAAATGATCTGAAGTAGTTTTCTTTATTTCTAGTACGGCCAGTAGCTTACTCAGATTGAATGTTATCCTGTTCTTCAGTTGCATCCGAAAGAGATTCTGTCCAGGATTCCGTCACAATTTCTGTGGAAGTTTCTCTCCGTGGGCACTCAATCACACTTTAAAGATAATTTTAGTACATAACTACTTAATGAGAGCAAAAATGGCCTTGTTTATATATACATTTGAGGGCTATATGTCCGTTCAAAACAAAAGTTGAAAGTTTGGTAGCAATAGTACGAGTATTAGTCAAGAGTATTTAGTAGCCTGGTGACTCGACTCTTATCTATTGATGTGTTACACTCACTTTTTATAGGCTGTCAAGGGCACATTATGCAATGTCAACGCTGTTTCATCTATTGGAGTCGATTGTAACAGAGCTGGAATGTCAGTGATGCCAAGAATGCTTCCATACGAATTGGACAAGTAATTGGACAAGATTTTGGAACTAATCTTGAAGATTTTCCGGAAATACTGCCCGCGACACATCTAATACAATTAAAAATATTTATAAAATTATCAGCTGCATAAAAGTCGTAATCTATTTTACTTACTCGTTTTAAAAACATGTCCAGATCTTCTTTGGCCTCGTATCGATACAAACTGTTGAGTGTAAATTCGAACAGAGACCCTGGATTTGTCGACATTCTAGCCGTGGTAGTACTTTATTAGAATTACTATAATGGAGAAATGATTAATAACACATACTTTCCCAACTGCAATAGCACGGTTGCTTGGTTCACTGCATAAGGTAAAACTCCATTGAAAAGAAACTCATTATTACTTTCGTAGCATCCTATTGTGAATACCATTATTTCAGAAATGTTACATATTAATGGTTTACTTACTATCAGTATTATTGTAATTCAGCTGCCAAGTATCTTCATTCAGATAGTTCTACATTAGAAATACATTATTTGCCATAAAATATTATATATTAGTTAGTATTACGTCGTTAAAGTTTGTGATCATTCCGCTAAACTCCGATAGAACATGTGTCCATTGAATATACGGTATGTCAGACTTCATCTCTTCCAAGTGGTCCAAAATGTAGGATATATCAGGATGAAGAGATAACCCTAAATATTGGTGATTTGGTAATCCTTCAAAGTACTGAACTCTCATACTTGCTTGTCTTCCCATGATTCTTGTTTCGACGAGGTCTCTAATCTGCTCGGCGAATGCGGTGTCCCCGATATGATCATAACGATCTCCTTTTCCTCCAAGGAGGTTGAATAAGATGAGCTGAAGAACTATCGTGGCATTGGGCTGGTCCAGGAGATTGTGATAAACTATCAGCGAATTAAAAAAATCACGCTCTCACAAATTTTCATAAACATTGCTTCGTATATATGTGACTACTGACTACCAAATTATTACTTAATACTGTATATACAAAATTGCGTACTCTAAGAGTAAAAACTATAGATACATGTGAATATAATATAAACACATGCTCACATTTTTGTCTCGAACGTGAGTTTCCATTCACGTCAAATGCAATCGTTCCAAAGTCATCAAATTCTTGATACCAGATTTCCAAGAGAGTCCCACGAAACACCTCTGGTAGAGTGATATCCTTTAGAAAAGTCTGTTTGCCTGGGTCGCACCGAGCCTATAAAAGTACATAACTTAACATTGTTGTTACTTTATGTACGTATTCCTGTTTCTTCACACCTTGGCTACTCTCAATAACGATTGCTCCCCATTATACCCTAATTCGCAGAGCTCTTGATCGTCATAGAGTGTCTCAGAATTCAGCACATAACTCGTTTCCTCCTTCTTTCTCACGTCGATATTAAAGTCGATGGCATCCAGATCAAACTCAATCACTATTATTACACATATTAAAGACTATATTTTGCTATATAAAATAGACAATTACTATTTTCGGTGTTGTTCGCCTCACTGAAATCATCGCAGTTCATATCGACCTGATTGAGCATAATTCGGAGAAACCCTCTTGTGTCATAGGGACGATCATCGCATATTGTCACAGTGGGAAACTATGAAACATAATTAAACGTCAAAGTAATAAAATACAGTATAATCCTTACTTGGACTTCCGTGACGGACATTGAGACTGACACGAGTGTGGTTAATGTTGGATCGCTCTCCCATGAGGCGAACGCCTGCTGGATGACGAAGAACGCCACGGAGAGGCCGACGATGATGCACAGCGAGAAGAAGATGCGACCGGGGAGGGGCTCGCGATTCGAACCTAATATGCAAGACAATGATGTTACATAACACTATGACTATTTGTAATTTTTGCACTCTTTATTAGTTCATTTAAAGATATAAAGTTATTAATGTTGATATTCAATAAAATGAGCAAATTAACGCAATTGTTTTGCCTGCAACATAGGAAGGTCCATGGATGGTTGCTCTAGTACAATATTTCCTTCCAAAGGTTTTAACCGTCTCCATAGTTTGAACAAATCAAAGATACTAACCAATAAGTGGAACAATTTACAAGATTAGGAAGTATTTAAAGTGACTAATTATAACCTTGTAAACTGTAAATTTTAAATCGAAGCAAAGGTAAAGGTGAAATTATAGTGCTCTTATATCGACAATGACTTGTTATTTTTTTAATCACCCAGAAAAGTACACTTTTACGAATTATACTGATGTCATAGAATGAGCAAAAACGGACTCATTTTTGTATTAGCTTCAAATCCCTCAATATTTTAGTTTCACAATTCTCACTATACAGTACAGTAATAATGTAGAAACCAATTTTATCATCGATTTAGCACTCGGCGCACATGGTGCATTTGCATTAATGCCCAATTTAAACATACAATTATTGGCTCGTAAAGTATAACTTCTTCGGATATAAACTATTAACAATACAACCTCTGCTTTAGTTCCCCCCGCTTCCTCCTCCCTGGAATCTGGAAGTTGTTTGATCTTGGGGCTGGAAATTATAGCATGTAAATCTAAAGTACTGTGAAAAAAGTCATAGAGCAACAAAAAGCTCTTAATAAGGACAGTCCTTTACTTGCACATGATGTATATTATTCTGTACTGTTGGCCTCAGCAAGAAAACCTGAAAAGAATGTTAAAATATTGCCTGCAATGTAGGCCGGTCCATGAATCGTCGCCCTCTCACAGTATTCGATACCAAAGTTCTTCGCTGTTTGCATATTTTAAGTCTACTAGCAACATGTCAACAGTTACATGTCAGGCCAAACATCATTGCGTGATTTGTTACAGTTATCCTTTAATATTAACGGATATAAATTTAATTTCAAGTGTGTGTGTCACAATTAACTCCTTGATTAAGGTGACAAGGCCATTTTATGATCTCGTGCTTTAGTATCGTGCAGAAAGACAATAAGAACGTTTATAGAGCACGTTTAGGCCGAGCAGCAATATTACTTATTGATTATCTGAGTAGAAAACAAACAATTACACTCTAGATGTGAGCGTGCATTAGTCTGCCAAACCGAGGAAAATACGAACTTGCGTACTCGTTCTATACCTCATACTTCCCGCCAAATCTGATGCGCCGTCATTTTTCGCCGCCAGATATCGAGAGCATCATGTGAGAGGCAAGGTTGCAGTGATGAAACTTCCATTTCCGTTTTTTTTAAAAGGAAAAACGGAATTGATTGATCTGAATACAGCAACCTTGCCTCTCTCCCGACACTAACGCCCCTAGCGGATTAAAATGATTTGATTCATTTTGGCGGGAAGATAAAGGTATAAGAGAGTATGAGTATTTCTTTCCATTTTCGTCCCTAGTTATTGTAACAAATTGCAGCCGAAATCTTTTGGTTTCAATAAATGCCTAATAATTTAGATAATGTAATTCATGTGCTTCATAAACCCAATTAATGAATAAACTTAAAGTCTAGAGACGTGCGGGTCCAGGATTTTTTGGTTGGGTCGGTTCCGGTTCCGGTTCCGGTTCCAGCTTGGATCCGCGGATCCGAGTCCGGGTCCGAGTCGGGTCCATTTTACTACATAAAGCAGAACGAAGCTGCTAACATGTACATAGCAGGGTGATACCTGTCGCGCAGTGTACTGCACTCAAATTTTCACATTAAATACTTTAGCTCAACTCATAGACATAGCGCATATCATTATATCCTGTTTTAAAGCAGTTTACTAATAGCTGGATCCGACCCGACTGGACCCGGGCTTTCAAAATATCTCGGGTCCGGGCCGGGTCCAAGTAGGACCCGAGATTCGGGTGCCAGTGCAGTGCTCATGCGAATTAAGACAAGCAGAATTAGATATTCTAGTTCAAATTAATTATTATAATATATGCCATGATGAAGGCACTGTATATGTCCAACTTGTATATTAGATTATGGGGAGATGACATAATTAATTTTCTTCCTCAACATCAATAACGATATCATCTTGTTCTTCAACAATGGCAACATTTTCTTCTTGTTTTATGCTTTCTTCGGACATTTCACCTCCAGTTTCAACATTTTCATGTTCAGGTGATCTATTTTTAAATTTGAGCAATATCATAATACATGTCTTGACAATCCAATAGGCAATTTCAGCCAGGCTCATTAGGCTTACACCTGTAAATAAACCCATGGATCCACCTAGATAAATGTGACACACATTATTATTATGATCAGAAATGTATACATTAATTTAATAGTGTCTTGCCTAATATTCCAATTTTATCAATTGGAGTAACTCTAGCTCCCCTGACTATGGCCATTGAAGTTGCAGCGCTCATTTCTATATCTACGACTGCAATATTTTCTTCCAGCCTCTTCTGACAAAGCTGAAGGTAGTCCATACCATTGGCATTGTAGCGGTAGAGAAGATCTTCCAGGAAACTGTAGTAACACAGAATGTACTAATATTAATTGTGAAGTTAACATTCAAATACATTGCTTACGGCAGTGTCCGTCTTGTGTGGTTCAGCACAGCCTCCCTGAGAGTGCTCTTCTTAGCCACCAGCTTTCCCATCTGACAGATCTGCCTGCCATCTGTTCGCACAACATCCATAGCAGGGGAGAATATGGTGTTGTGACAGTCACTGGGGCAGAGGTCCTTCAGCTCATCATGGTTTTTGGTAAGGGAGTAGTTTTGCATGGAACGCTGGAAAATATAAAAAATCCATGGTCATAAATGCAAAGTAGTGGGTATTCAGTCACCTTAAAACAAGTATTTTGAATTGTTCCATAGCACATCTTCAACTCCTGATAGTGGCTGCTCTTTGGATAATTCCATGGAAAGCACTCACACATCTTTGATGCATACTCCAAAGACTCCTGATACAAACAGGCAGCTTGACTGTAGTGCTTAAATATTCTTTGATTGTTCCAGGTCTTATCCCCTGCATATCTGGAAATGTTTATCACTCCAGTTCATATTCTAAAAGGCCAATCCGAATGAGTATGCATACCTGCAGTTTCTCTCCTCTTCAGCAAGGAGAGGAAAGTTCTGTCCAGTGGTAATAACACTCCACCCAACCATGATGTTTACCATGGTTCCAGGATTGATCTTTAATTAGTAGGAATATATAGTAAAAAGTAGCTAGTATTTGCCATCAAGTATCAGAGTATACCTGTAAACTAGTTTGTTCATTCATGTGAAAAGACTCTTTTGTGTTCAGACTAATACTGAATCCACTCTGCCTTTCATCCTCGGACCCATTTACAAGATTATCATCCAATAGTAATGATGTTTTGTAGCTTAGAATGTAAGTATACTTGAGTGATTTTTGCATAGAATATTTTACTATTATTTGTATTTTTCTTGCTAACTGAAATAGTCCATTCCGATTTACATTACCTTCTCCCTGAACCTCTATTTAAATCAATTATGTCTTGTTGATCAATGTTGTAAAGAAGACTAAACTGCTCAATCCAAGCTGAAGTCAAATATACACTCTGTAAAGGTGGACTATTGTACACAGTACATATCCCCAACTGGGTTGGTCTGTGACTAAGCAAATCCCTGCAATTGGATGACGTTCCACTTTGACACCACGGTACAAGTTCTAATTTGGTTAAATCCTTGTTTATAGATTCATAAATCTGTAGGAGAAATAAAGACAATTTTGCAAATGTATACACAACGTACAACTGCATGGTGTATACCTTTTCATATGGTTGTTGTATGTATTCAGTGGCCCAATTGATAGGCAATTGAGGTTCTAACAAGGCAAATGCTCTTTGAGACAATGTATTTCCGCCCAAAACTTGAGAAAAGCGCATGATCTATGGATGCACACACTACTTCAGTTATGATATAAATACAATTATAAATACAAAAATTTACATTTTTACACTATATATTCCCGACGTACGTTTTAATTCAGTTTTCTTCACAGATATTATAGAGTAGCATTTGATTTAGTGTATTGCCTTACAGTCATAACCTTCTCCCACATATGTGTGACAAGTTCTTGGCCTTGACTGTGTTCTTGATCCAGTAAGCAAGACATGAACTTGTCCAATTTGTGGTTGTATTTATTGGGTCGAATCTCCGTCATGCAAGGAGAGCAGACGTCTCTGAAGCTGTTGTTAGAATAATTTTACATTACTATTACAATTATTGGATAACCTTCTAGAGTTAGGAATCCTGGTGGTATAGAAGCTGGAGTTGAATGTGTCCAAAAAATCTGGATAATTCAATTGTAAATTCATTCTTGTTCTTCGAACACGTGCATAGATTATATTTAGTTTTTCTTACCACTATCGCTCGAATCCATTGTTGAAGATATTGTAGAAGTTGATGTAGGGCGTGGAGTTAATGTAACCGTGGTGGTATCGATTGTTGTTGATGTAATACTTGGAACAGTTGTCAAGGAACAGTTGACCATACTAGTTTTATAGTTTTGTATGTTACAACTTACAATGGAGTCTTGATAGTTTGATACTAAAGTCAAAGGTTTTCCTATACTAATTTAGTCAACGGAATGTATACTACAATATTCTCATTTATTAGCTTTCTGAAGAGATTGTTCAAATTCGTATTTCTAGGTATGTAGATATTTACTTCGAATTGCCATTTTCAAAGGATTAGTTTATCACTGTATTGTACCTTTAAAAGGTAGCCTTGGACTAAAGAGTGTACAATATTTGAGTATGACTTACTTCTTGTAGGCAACAATTGGTACATTTTGAAATGTTGCACCATTTTCCTCAAAGGGTGTAGTTCCAAACAAAGCTTTAAATGCAACGTGATAAATATTATATGATCGATATAGTATAATAATTAATCATTATACCTGGAATATCTGTTATTCCTAACAGTGACTTTTCACTAACAACATTGAAATAGTCTTCATAAATTTCTTCACTGAGTCTGTGGAATTTTCCCATAGAGGATATTAAGTTATACTAAAATAAATTTGGTTCAAATTTACAATAAACGGCTCAGCATGTACACTATTATAGCTCACATATTCTAAAACTAGTTCCACGTTTTGATTATTATAATACCGCACAAAGATTGAAAAGAGAAAGTCATCCATTTCTGCTGGCCCTTTAGGTAATCTAAATAAATTCTTCAATAATTACAACGAGCCAGGGAAAACCAAACTTACATTCCAATCTGGTATAAGAACATTGCCTCACCAACAGCATGTGCTAAGAGCTCCTTGGATGCTTTGGACTCATCTCTTATTTGAAAGCATTCTAAATATGTAAAGATTACCTTAACACGTCCATGAAAATGGTAGCCTTGCTAAAACTAACCTGAAGTCCGGTTTAGTTCCAACTTTCCAGGTCCCCTACTTTTGATATTCCGAATTCCTTTCCATTTATCCTAATATTTAAGAATACTATTTTAATGTGCATTTAATTCCCTATAAGCTAATTAAAGTTGGATTGCTTAGAAACTGCATTGGGGTTGAAATTGACATACCTTTACAATAAGTTCCCGTGTTGTAGCCATTCTATAATACTTCTCTTTAAATCTATCCAAACCTGGCACGGAGTTGTTTAATTGGTTTTTGGCATATTGTAATGCAAAGGAGAAGGGTTCGTCCATAACCAGCTCTAAATTAGACAATTTACAAAATATAGTTCTCATCCTTTTAACATATAATATGAACATCAAGCCTCAGCGTGACAAATAACATACATACGTATATTACCTGATTCTCTTCCCTGCCATCGATTGAGTATGAGATTTTTCAGCTGCTCTCCAATTAAGTTATTTCCCTGTCCAAATGTCATATCATTGCTATTCTGAACACTTTCTCCGCCCAATTGATTGAAGAGAAACAGAAGTAAAACCATCTCGCTGTCAGTAGTTGAAAGAAGATCCTCAAAATCTAAACATAACTATTAGCCCTAGATGGAGTAAAAAAGTTAATTAATCTTGCTTACAATACTCCTTGTAGTGCAGATGAGCATTCAACTCCAATCCTTCAAATTCACCTTTCCAGAATTCCATGAGAAACTCGGTTGTGTTGTCAACTCCTTGCTTTGCTAGATCCCGGGACAAATTTTCCACTTCCGGTCTGCATTGAGCCTGTAATGAAACTTAAGGACTTTTAATACTGCCAACCATATATTTCTTAGACGGAACTACACCTTTATAGTAGACATTGTGGACTGTCTACCACTATCCTCCAAAGGACAAAGCATTTTGTCTTCCACACTTTCTTTTGTTGATAAATAGCCTGCTGCAGGTTCTTCTACATCTTTTTCCAGGACTGTCGTATCCACCGGCAGTACTGTTAGAGTATTGTGCTTCATATTATACGGAATTATAGGTTTAAAAGTTTCAAATTTACTATCTTTCTTTTCATCTTTCAACAAGTCACATTTCATATCCAGCCTATTAAGCATCATTCTGTAAAACCCTCTGGCTTCATAGGAACGATCCGTGCAAATGGTTAATGTTGGAAACTAAAATAGTAAACATGTTAAAAGACTTGAATAACGCAACAGGGATTTAGACATTTAAATGAACATACACGTCACCGGATGGTGGGGACACATCATGTTCATCTTGCATAAAGTGTTAATTTCTAAAATGTCCTCTTTACCTGAATTTCTGTGACTGACATTGGCTCTGATACAAGCGTTGTGAGTGTCGGATCCTCATCCCAGAAGCTGAATGCGCCCGAGATGACAAAGAATGCCACCGAGAAGCCAATTATGACACAAATGGAGAAGAAAACCCGTCCGGGAAGGGATTCTCGGTCCGCACCTGGGATTCATGTTCACATTATTTAGCTTTGAGATGGTTAATTATATATGGTTATATGTATCCATATTACGTTGAAAGAGGAACGTGAGAAAGCGGTATTGCAATGCAAAATTGTCACCCGAGTATGCAAAACTAATATTACCATATATGTATGCTGGACCATGAATGGATGTCCGGGAAAAGTAGGCTGATGCATTTGTTTTTATCACATCCATTTGGCAGAGGTTACAATTTTACACTACCTAACTATAGTACTCATTATTTCTATTTACATAGGCAATCAATAGTGAAACAATTCGTCTTCAAATATGTTAATTATCTATAATGATAATTGTACCTAATGCATTCTAGTTAATTGTAATAATTAGCTTTCCTCTCCTAAATGTAATTGGAGATCGTGTTGAAAGTAATAAATCCTACGTACGCTATAAAGCTGATTAACACTACAAAATAATGTCTCTAATGTCAGCATTTTTCAAAGATCTCGGAAGCAGTTAGCGGTAGTACTCTTTAGTTACTTTATAAAATGTAACTTGTAATTTGTTATTAAATCAAAAGTGTACTTTATTTCTATTAGATTAGATTTCTATTAGATTGTAGATTAAACATAGAGTGTTACACAGTTTCCTTGTCATCTTCCACACATATAACCATGCTTCCATTATCCACAGCAGCAGTATCGGTAGTCTCTTGATCTTGATATGTACCTGGATCAGCAGCTTCTATGTCATTAGTACTGCTAGACTTCTTTGATATTAGGATCATGCAACATGTCTTTGCAATCCAATAGACAATTTCAGCTAGACTCATGAGACTAACACCAGTAAAGAGTCC
>LR140347.1:0-17494 GCA_900659605.1 Tisbe holothuriae | reverse complement strand
GCTTCAAAACTAGCCCATTTTGAGTGAGGCTGGAAAATGTAGCTTTGATTTTGAACTGTCTTAGCTATGGATGAGGGAACTAAATGTGAAAATAAAATGTGTTCATATAAAACTTCCAATATCACTCTGCATTTTTTACTTCATAAGGACTTTCAAAATGTCTTGTTTTGGACCAGTTTTGGGCTCCTACAATAGGACACTATATAAAAACACCCTGTAGTTTGATCTTGCCTTTGCCTTTTTTGACACATGGCAAGCAAACAATCACAAGACATTTGTTGTAGTATGTGATGCGGTAGAATACTTTAGTAGCATACTGTCCTTCTGAATCAATGTTCAACTAGTTTGATCATGCCTTCTCTTTTTTGAACATGGCAAGCAAGCATATAACAAGCTACTTGTTATAGTATGTGTTCTGGTACAACAATGTAGCCGCATACTGTCCTTCTAGACATACACTGTTCAACTAGTTTGATCATGCCTTCTCTTTTTTGAACATGGCAAGCAAGCATATAACAAGCTACTTGTTGTAGTATGTGTTCTGGTACAACAATGTAGCAGCATACTGTCCTTCTAGACATACACTGTGTTCAACTAGCTTGATCTTGTCGTCTCCTTTTTTGAAACATGGCAAGCAAGCAATCACAAGCTACTTGTTGTAGTATGTGTTCTGGTACAACACTGTAGCCGCATACTGTCCTTCTAAACATACACTGTTCAACTAGTTTGATCATCCCTTCTCTTATTTTGAACATGGTAAGCAAGCAATCACACAGTTACTGTGACTGCCCTAATAGTACTGTAGTTGCATACTGTCCTGTAAGTCACTATACCATTTTGAGTCCCAAAGGTGAACTCGGTGCACCACAGCAACTTTAAGCAATGACTCCTGTCTAAGTACAGGCACGGGGCTAATTGCAGGGGGCAATGCTTTAAGTTACTGGCCCTGTAAGACCCTAGAAAGCGACCCTTTTTAAGGTACCACCCTACTAATTAGTCATTACCGTGTTTACATAATTCGTTGAGAAATATGTAGAAATATTTCACAAAAAATGGGATTCCTTGGCTGACCATGATCAAGGAAATTAGAGTAGCCCTGTCTTAAATTCATGACTATGATTGATTTTTGATAACGAAAACGAGTTCTTGAAGGAAGATCTTGTACAATGTATAGACAAAAAGTTCTGTATTTCGTAAATTGTATCTACAAACTCACTTTTTAACATTTTGGTAAGACATTGCGCGACGTTAAAGCATTTTATGATGAAATTCGTTCACTAATGAACAATTATATGATGAAATATCAAATATGTATTATGAGATAATTGTGCTGTAATGTATACGGGGGTGTGCGATATTCATTCTTCATGACAAGACATTTTGGTTCTTCTTCATAGCTCGTATCTTACTCGGCCGCCCCCTCCGCCTCCGTCCTCCGCACCTCACTCTCACTCTCAGCCAGCAGCTGCAGCAGCAGCTCATTGACCGGCTCGAACGCCTTCTCATAACCCTTCTGGGTCAGGTGGAGGTAGTCGTACATGTCGTGGTGGGAGATGCTGCCGTCGGCCTGGACGAGCGGGGAGGGGGACGCGGGTGCGCCGTCGTCGGCTGGGGGAGGCCGGAGCAGCTGCGCGCGGGAGTTGCCCTTGAGCTGGGCGGCGACGAGGGTGTTGACGGCATCGTTGCGGGCGCGGCAAGGGTTTGGGGTGTAGCCACGGGGTAGCAGGCTCTGTAACAAGACGTGTCTGTTTAGCATCGGATATGTGATGATCTCTCGTTTTTAACTCACCATAACAACGAGATATGCCTGTGGCTGTTTGTCTCTAATAAGTGCACAAATAGTTTTGATTCCCTCTGCAATGTCCTCAGCGGAGTCGCCATGATTGTTGGTCCCGATTAGCAGTACAATGACCTGGAATATTGATATTTGTTAGCCAAACTCTTTGGGGCAAGTATCTAAATATCTAAACGACCGAAATTTGAAGTTATGATTATATTAATAAGCATTTTCTACCTTTGGTGCCAGCCCTTCCAATTCTCCATTCTGCAGCCTCCAAAGCAGCGACTCTGTTCTGTCCCCTCCGATCCCAAAGTTGAGGCTGTGCATCTGGCAGAAGGATCGCTCCCAGATGTTGGAGTTGACCAGATTCTGGATGAGAGAGTCGCCGATCCAGAGGATATCTGGCTCGCATTCACGGGCTTCGGACACAAAACGTTGATGCTGGAATGGGAATATCAACTTTAATACATAACAATACATTTGCAGTTTGAGGTATATTTGCTTATAAAAACAATAATATGACTCATTCATTAGTGGCATTACAGGTATTTGGCGTAACTAGGAACAACGTAGTCGAAATTGCTTTTATATTAAAAGCTATACCAAAATCATTTATAAAGGTACACAATACATGTACAAGAATATATTTCATGCTCTAACCATATCCATCCACCGATTATCCCCTTGCACATCCTCCAGTGGCACTGGCGTTGCTGCAGACACGGTCGAAGACATCCTTATTAATCCTCCAAGACCACTACACTATAATTAGTCTAAACTAATAGAATAAAGTTCATATAATCTTGTATTTAAGGCTGAAGGTTGCTGCTCTTTTAGGCTGAGCTGCTGATGCTCTAGTCTGTCTGTGTATTAATATGGTGCAGCACTGTTGTTGAAGGAAAAGACACAGAAAGAAGAAGAAGAAGAAGGGAAGAGCCCCTTTTAAACGGGGACGTAGAGAACTAGAAACTGACTACTCAGATATAATATCAATATTAAGAATATATCCTTATTCGATACTAATATTTCATTACATAGTTACTGAATTATAATAATTATTCTCTTTATTAACATATACTTGTACAGCGATAATATTATAAGACAATTACTAAAATTTGAGTATACAGCTCAAACACTTATCTATGTTTATTGTATGGTTCGCTTGCTTCAGCACTGTTTCCACGCTGGCAACGCAAAATCATTCACGGATAATCATTCTTTTCCTCCATCCGAATATTTCATTTTTATTGCTTCGTGCATGACATAAGTTTCATGAGAGTTTTAATTTCGCATTTTTATTACCGGTATTTAACAATGGAAGGAGAAGAAAAACAATACGTTGTAATGGTTGTCGAAATGAAAGTTTTATTGTCATATTTGCCTAAAGACATATCGTTTACAGTACAGTTCTTGGCCTGATACGGATAATAGGAGGATGTATCTTTTGAATAAAAAGAATTTAATGCTTTATAAAAAGCATTAAAGGGCTTCAATTTGCCATTATATTATCATTAAGTAGCAAAGTAGTCTGTTGGTCAATATTATTTATAGATACACATAACTTACCTTGAATATTATTCTTTAATCCAGGGGTTGTGCTCCATCATGCACATAATAATTTATTATATGGAAAGTATAATATAAATATAAAATAATAAATTAAGTAACACCAATATGAGGATTCGAACAATAATTATTATGACATAAAATACGTTTGTAAATTTTGCATATTAGAACGATTTTCAATTCTTAATTATACTCAAACTTGTCTGACATAAACGGATCTTTTTCAGTCTTTGGAATAAATGTGACGTTTGGCATGATTTGTGTCATCCAATAAAATAAAAATAGACTCCTTCCAAAGTCTTACGGCATAATTTCAATGCCTCAATCGATGCTGCAACTTTTATTTCAAGGTTCCCCTTCTTCCATAATCTACATCCAGTGAAAAAACTCTCTCTCGCTCTTTTCAAAGTCGCCCGGTCGGAAATTAACCCTGATGAAGATGATTACTCAAGAGAGAATGAAAAGGTGCTTCACCTCGGGAAAAAGAAATCGCTCCTTATTTGCCCTTTACCGGTGTGAGCTCAGGTTTCTAGCCTTGTTACCGGGTCGGAAAAGTTCTGCGCATTTAATTAAGGGATGCCACTAATGGGAAGAAGTGCTTAATAATGCTCCTGTTAACATTTGAGACGTACGTTTTAATCCTCTGTATTATTAGACATTATAATCATCATATTGATTAGAACTTATTTGACAAGTTATGGCTCGTGAAATACTCATAATAAGCAAGATCATTCGGGTATTTGACGTTTCCTACTCGGAAACGGGGACTTTCCGTCCTCCCTGATGGCGTCTTTGTCCCCCACTCAGCCCGTGTCCCCCAGCTGCCCTTTCGGCCTGTGTTTTATGTGCAGCCCTGAGCGCGTGTTCGGCCTTTCGCCTCAGCTCAGCAGCCCCGTTTCGTTCGTTCGTTTTCTGCTGCATCAGCTGCTTCTTTCTCGCTCAGCCGCAGCCACAGATCTCGGAAATAACAACTGTTTGCAGCTCGGTGGCTTCTCTCTCTCTTTTTCTTTCTTTCTTTCTCTCTTTCTTCTTGACTGAGTTCACTCCGCCGTCCGGAAACGAACAACGAAGAAAGAGACTTTTTGAAGACCGTGTTTGGATCGCTTCTGGCCTTCGCATCTGGCCTTGCAGCGATTCCCCAGAGTGAGAGACGGATTTACAGTGTTTTTTGTGCCCCAGTGTGGAAGGGTGAAGTTCCATTTGTCGGCCTCGCTCGTGGGCCCCGTTTTTGTGGCTGGGAGCGGAGAAGGAACGAGGAGAACGGAAGGACAAAGAGGAATAACAACGAGGTGAGAGAGAGAGAGCAATTCCGTCTTGAAGGCAAAAAACAGAGCTTCTTCTTAAACTGCCCTACGGCCTACGGTGTCATTAGCCGAAGCCTTCATCATGAGATGAGACTCAATTCAAATAGGATATTAGTTTGAAGGCCGGCAGGATGTTAACAATTATTCGGTAGTTTCAGCTCCCAAGGAAACATGTCTTGCTATTTCAACATAACCCGATTTCGGGAATACTACTAATCCACATCCAAGCTGCTCTTTAGCAACCGTTAAATAGGATTTCTTAGTGGATTCCCAAACATGGCCATATGGAAGCCTAAATATGAAACCCTAGTTAAAATGACTTAAAAGGGAAATAGCCTGCTCCTAGAATACTGTATAAAAGTTGGGTCCAATGTTATATGTAGTCTGGTTGGAATGCACATTTCAAAAGCTAAAAAAACTGCCATTCCCACAGGATAGGGTTTTACTTCGTACTTCGTTGTATGAAGTAACACACATTCAAAAGACTATCTTTATAAAAGGTCACTTTTTACCGGCCAAACGGTTTGAAACGGGCCAACTCATGACAATTTTGCTTTGAACCCTAATTTCAAGCATAGGAAAATTACATCGTATTTATTTTTCAAGAATTACAATTACATTGTTTAGAACAGTTCATAAACATGTACATAATACTAGAAATTACAATAACATTTCCCTGAACCAGCTTTTCAAATGTAATTCTTTCCAAAGCTGACCTAATTCAAGCATGGTCATGGCCATGACTCACACGAGGACTATTTCCGGTGTCGAGTCTTATGTTACTTAGTACTTTCACTATATACACTATTGATTTTGTTAAATATGCCCTAAACATAACTTTGTTTCAGGCCTTGTGCGGCCCCAGCTCCCTCGGCCGTGTTCCCCAATGGGCGTGCCATCCGGCCCAGCCCCGCCCACTTTCTTCTCCTTCTACTCTTTCTCTTTCCACTGTGTTGGTGATGCCCCAGCTTGCGCGCTTCCGCCCCCGTCGTCACTGTCGTCGTCGCGCAGGAGCCACGACGAAGAAACCAAGCCCCAGCAACTATGAACCTTGATGCTCAATCGCTGGCACTCGCGCAAATCACGCATCTGGTGAGAAGCAAAGACTCATTATAAGCACATTTTGACCCATTTATAGTGTCCTTAAGTAAAGAGCCTCAATTATGTTTAAACTTGCGCATTTTAATATGATACAATGCCGCATTATTGACTAGTATGTTAGTTACCACATGATTATTAATTAACTTGTTCTCATTTTCAGGTGTCTGGGCTCAACCGCAAGAACTACAAGTCTTCGGTCTCCGAGGTCCGCGTGCTAGTGCTTCAGTTCGGCGCCGAGGCGGAACGACACCTCGTCAGGGCGCTGCTAGCAAACGTCGACATCGCAAACCCATCGTCTAAGAATAACGCTGGATCAAGTAATATCCCGCTCCAACAAGAGGTAATTATGCCATTAAACCTTGTTTTAATGGCTGTTATTAACCTCATTATGTCATTACAGTTCCTCATCCAACTGTGCGAGAACCTCTGCTCGCGACCCCACTTCCCTTCCCTGCTCTGCTTCGCGCTTGAGCGCCCGCTGAGCCAGCAGAAGCTCCGCCTGACGCCCCCAAGCGCCAACTTCTTTGGCGCTCTCGCCCGTGCGCTGCGCCTCTCGCCCGTCAAGGAGCTCGCCTTTGCGGCCGCAGCTACCAGGGTCAGCCCCGAGCACGCTCCTGACGTGCGCGCGCAGGCGGTCAGGCATCTCAAGGAGAAGGCCAACGAGCTTGTGGATAAGGTCGCAGCTGCGAACAGCGCAGACGAGAAGGTGAGAAGGCTTCCTGATATCATTATATAAATTTAAGCAAATAATTATGTTTCTGAATCCTTAAGCCGGTTTTTGTTTGAATTATTTTTCAGTCTAATCGTGATCCAAATCCGATTTTGCTTAATAAAAAATGGATCAAATTCATGCTAATCACCACGTTTAACCGAAAAAAAGTTTAAACAAAAACCGGGTTCTTGATTTAAGCCAATATAGTCGTAGAAAAATGAATGTCTCTCGTAAGCTCATACTCATATTCAAAACTTTTGTTTAAATGAGTCCTAATCCGATTTGCTGCATTATATTTAGCTTGAAACTACCTTTTTTAAATGTTACCAAGGTTGTCTCTCATCTTCTAACCTGGCTTCTTACTTGAGTTACAAGTCTTCTTTGTGCTAGCAACAACCTTGACATTCTCGTTACATATTATTGACAAATGGAAGAAGGCCCTTGTGTGTGCACTTAACTACTACTCTCAAGGAGAGAAACAATATTAATATGAGAGCAGTTCTTACATGGGAAAAGGAAAGCTTTTCTCTTCTTCAGCCGGCCTCGTTTCCCGTCGGTTTCCTCTACCAAGAAAGACGTTGGTTGTAAATGAGATTCACTGTTAGCAGGGGGAGGAAAGAGAAGGACCAGCTGACGAGAGAGAGAGAAAGAAAGTAGGAAGGTTACATAAAACACTGCTGGTGAGCTAGTATTGAACGACGGAGTATTGTGGTGGAAAGACGTGTGATAACTGAAATATTAGGTAGGAAATTGAACCATTTGAAGTTACTAATTACCAGTTAATATCTCGATTTAGTTTCTTAATGAACGACCTAAATGGAGGGTTAACTGTTAACCGTGCTTTGTCTATATTGCAGAAAAACCTCCTCGAGGCCGAGTCCTCCCCAGAGGTGTTCATCCTCATCCTCGCCACTCTCGGCACCCTCCAGCTCTCTGACATCAGAGACAGACTCGTGGCCAGCCTGAGAGCGGCCTACCCCAAGTGGGACCTCAAGAACCTGCCCGTGGTCAGCGACAACAGCAACCAGGCCGCGGCAGCATCAACCCCAAACAGAAACAAGAAGAGGACAGGATCGCTAGACAGCCAAGTGAGTCAAACTGTGATTTATAATAATAGTACGATTCCCAGTGATAAAAATCGATACCTTAGCTTTCTACAAGAGAGAGGTTTCTAAAATATTTGTTTACAGGCGCTGAACGCTCAGCTGATCCTCTCCCCATACGCGCCCCCGCTGGAAGACCTTCTTCCCAGCAGCAACAGCAACGGCAGCCAAATCGGCCCCAGCGGCGACACCAACTACAGCAGCATCATGATGAACCCCAACGGCGCAGGTGCGGGCGGCGCGCCCTCCGCACTCGTCAGCGTGCCGGAGGTCATCCGCGACCTCGGCTACCAGTTCACCGGCAAGCCGGAGACATGCCGCCAGCAGCTGTCCCAGCTCCTCTCCGGCCAGGATCTGCACGCGCACACCGTGGCGCGCATCATCGGCGTCATGATCCGCACGCACACCGGCCTCGACGACTCGGCCACGCTCCAGAACATGAACAGCACCGGGACGTCGCTCTGGGACAAGGAAGCCAAGCAGGAGCCCAAGACCTGGAGCATGGACGTGCTGATCAAGGTTGTGCACGAGATGCAGCCGACGCTGCACTGGAAGGAGATCGTGTACGAGCTGGACTACCCCGGCTTCCTGGTCAAGGATCGCCAAGCCCTCATCCTGCTCATGAAGGCTTTGAAACTTGGCTTCTCTGCGCAGGGCTTTCAAGGGCCTTTTCCGGTCGACCTGTTCTACAGGCCCTGGAAGAATAGCGACAGTCAGGTCAGCCTGTTCCAGCAGATTCTAAGGAACCCCGATATCTTCTCGTTTGGCGACTTCAGTCACCACACAGTGGCAATCGAGGTTATGAAGGTGCAGCCAGAGATGGACCGTGAGGTGATGATGTGGCGTTCATTAGAGCTGCTGGACACCCTATTGACACTAGCGGACAACGGCCATCCTCAGGTATATTAAAACTATCTACAATAATTAACTGTGTTTCTTATTCTTCTCCGTTTTCGTCCAAATTTCAGTCTGTAATGGAGATGCTGAGCGTGCCCAAGAGCCACTGCCCCGACGTGCTCACCCTCGGGCTGATCCAGATCAACCCGCCGCTCACCAACTTCCGCACTGAGGTGCTCGCCCAGCTCATCCAGATCTTCCTCAACAACCACCCCAACAGCACGGTGATCCTGCAGTACGCGTGGCACTCGACCACGCTCAACCTCAAGGGCGTCATTATTCACAGCATGGCGGATTGGTACACGAAGGCGCAGAGTGAGGGAGACACGGAGAACAACAGGCTGTCCAGGTGAGTTAAACACAGTGGTTTCGAAGAGGAAATAATGCTTTACTGTATACAATGACATTGAGGGGGAATCAATACTGTACACAGTGGCTTGCAGTAGGAAAAATACATTACTGGAAGTCTTTTAATACAATGTGCTTGACAGGTTCTTTTTTATTCAACTCGGCTTAGTAACTGCAAATACTGCAAGAAATGCAAATATGCTTATGTGGCATGTTGTTCTCAATCGTCTTTACAATTTCCTCTTATTCATTATTTTCAGAATCCTCGATGTCGCACAAGATCTTAAGGCCCTTTCCGTCCTGCTGAGCGCCAAGGCCATGCCGTTCGTCATCGACCTGGCCGTGATGGCCTCCCGCAGAGAGTACCTCAACCTGGAGAAATGGCTCAACGACCAGCTACGCGAGCACACCGAGGCCTTCGCCAAGCTCCTGATCGGGTACCTCAAGCGCAAGTTCCCGCCGTTCAACGTGACCGGCGGCCAGCTCAACGAAGAGCACTTCACCAAGGTCGGCATGCTGCCCGACACGCTCATCTCAATGCTGGTGTGTCTGCAGAGCTTTGGGCAGATGTTCCCAATGTCGCCAGAACTCAAGGAGGCGCTGCAGCTCATGATACAGGTGTCGCAGGCGCTGCTGAACAGACCAAGACAGCCGCCGCAACAACAGCAACAGCAGCCTGGCCCACCCGGTGGAATGCTGCCGCAAATGCCACAGCTCGACTCTGGAAACGCATCCGCAGCTTTTGCCCCTGGCACCGTGAGGCCGAGGGCAATGTTCCCACCAGGCACGATGCCGCCCAGCGCAGGCGACCCAATCAACGCCTTGTCCGGCCAGTTCACCGGACTCGGCTTCCAGCCGCCCAATGCGCCCCCACCTCCATCGTCAGCTGCCACCAGCGGCGCCTTCAACATGCCAAACGTGCTCGGGCCGCTCGTGAACTCAAACTCGCCCGCAGCGAGGATGTTCACCGCGGCCGGTCCACCACCGCCGATGCCGCCCACGTCCATGGAGGGAGGCGCTACCAGCCCTGCCCCGTTCGCTGGCATGCCCGGTATGCCCCAGCAGCCGAAACCTCCGCAACAACAGCAGCAACAGCAGGCCAACATGCCCCCTGCCAGCTCCGGCATGCAGTCCGGCATCGAGCAGATCCGCCAGGGCAACATCTCCCAGATCTTCCCCGACCTGCCCGGCCAGATCCCGAAGGAGGTTGAGGACAAGGCCAACAGCTACTTCCAGCGCATCTACAACGTGCCGCCGCACCCGACCCTGGACATCTCAGAGGTGCTGGAGCTTCTGAAGAAGTTCCAGGAGTCGTCCGACCAGCGGGAGCGTGACGTCTTCAACTGCATGTTGAAGAACCTGTTTGAGGAGTACAAGTACTTCCCGGCGTACCCGTTGAAGGAGTTGCACATCACGGCGCAGCTGTTTGGTGGGATCATTGAGCAGGGATTGGTGACCATGATCCCGCTTGGGTTGGCGCTCAGGTTCGTGCTGGATGCGCTCAGGAAGCCCACGGACTCGAATATGTACTACTTTGGAATCACAGCTCTCGACTGTTTCAAAGTCAGGCTCAAGGACTACAGACAATATTGCCAGGTAATGATCACTATTTATAATATTGAAAATAATGTGGAAGTCCTAGACTAGCCATTGGAACTTTACAGGAAAATTTATTTTTAAAAAGTTTAATTTTCTTTCTTTTTTTTCTTCAAATTCCAAGATGAACTGTAAATTTCCCAATCCATAGACCCATTACACTTCTTATATGCTTGTATGAATATAGCACAGCCATGATCCCGCACTCGAAAATTGGAAACTCAACTGGGCAGAAAGAAGTCTGTCACGGGACGTCTCTGATTGGTAAAGGTTTTGTTTATGCAAGGAGAACTATGGGTGTAGTGATTCTTGGTTTATGTCAAGAAAAGCTTTGTTTTTGTTGGAATCAACCAATCAGAGCCCTCAAAGTATTTGAATATTGATCCCGCCAAAGAAATGTGATCGGTCTATGACGTGCAAGATTTTATGCAGCACTAATGTTTGTTGTCTGTTGACTGAATGACGGTTAAATTTTAAGCAAAGCTGCTTTTTCGTTTCTTTGGCTTTCGGATTTTAAATTTTATTTAATGCTTTACTAACAAACTTACCAGCAGTCATTGACATTTAAATGCCAACGCTTGTAAGAGCATAAATTGACCTTTTTTATTTTAATCGTCTCCTTTCATTCTCTCCAGCACATCACGTGCATCGACCACTTCAAGAAGTTCCCTGAACACCTCATCCAGTGGGTCGAGCACGGCGTGCAGAGCCAGACCCCGCCCAACAAACCAAAAGGACCCATCGTCATCCCGCAGTCGCTCGCGTCATCCGCTATGGACAACATGGCTGCAAAGCCACCAGCAATGAACATCCCGCCGCCGACGCAGGGACCGCCGCCAATGGGCGTCGTTTCCGCGGTCGCGTCTAAGGCGTCATCACTCCCACCTGCGGCCATTGCCACGCCCGCGTCCGCAGCTGCGGCAGCCTCGGCCTCGTCTACCATTGTGCGGCCCACGGCCACAACCGTCGGCGGCCGGCCGTCCATCGCCAACACGACCAACATTGACACACTCCTCAACCACAGCCGGAAGAAGCACGCCGCGCCAGCTGATAAGGTCCAAGATCGCGTGGCGTTCATCTTTAACAACCTGTCCCTGATGAATATGAAGAAGAAGGCCGAGGATCTGAGTGAGAATCTGACGGATGAGTTCACTGGTTGGCTGTCCTACTACCTGGTGGTGAAGCGCGCCTCCATTGAGCCAAACTTCCACACGCTGTACTCCAGCTTCCTGGAAGTGCTCCGTACGCCAACGCTGACTGAAGAGGTGTTGCAAGAGACCTACCACAACATTCGCATCCTCCTCCACTCGGACAAGGGCGTGAGCAGCTACTCGGACCGCTCCGTGCTCAAGAACCTGGGCCACTGGCTCGGTCTCATGACCCTGTCCCGGAACAAGCCCATCCTCATGCTGGACCTGGATCTCAAGCCACTCATCGTCAACGCGTACCAGCAGGGACAGCAGGACCTGCTCTACGTCGTGCCGTTCGTTGCAAAGGTGCTGGAGTCTTGCTCCAAGAGCAGGGTGTTCAAGCCGCCGTGCCCGTGGACCATGGGAATCATGAATCTCCTGGCGGAGCTGCATCAGGAACACGATCTGAAGCTCAATCTCAAGTTCGAGATTGAGGTTCTCTGCAAAAACCTGCAAGTAGAGTTGTCCTCGCTCAGCCCGGGCACCACGCTCAAGGACTGCGGCGACAAGCTCAACAAGATGCTAAACTTCAACAACTTTGGAATGAAACCGGTCGTGACTGGGGCTCCGTCCTCTACGGCGCCGCCCGTCTCCAGTGGACATTCCTCGTCCATGCTAGCAGTCTCCGGCGCTCACCAGCAGCAGCTGCACCATTCCAAGACCATGTCATCCATCGAGAGCACCTTCCCAGGCATGGGACAGCGAAAGCTCGACCACGGCACGACCAACGCATCCAACGCAGCACAGGCCGCCGCCGCAATGGGAATTGATCTGTCCACATCGGGTATCCAGACGATGCCCATGATGCCGGGCGTGTCCGCAGCCGGGGCCTTCGCCGGCTCCCCTGCAGCAGCAGCTGCTCTGACCAGCTCCAACGCAGGCATGGCTGGCGCCGGCATGGGCACCGCACTCGCCCAACAGCCGCCACAACAGCAGCAACACATGCCTCTGCTCCAACAGCAACAGCAGCAGATGCCCCCGCCCAGTCTGCAGCAGCAGCAACAGCAGCACTCGGAGATGCTTGCACCCGAATCGGCCCTCTACCAGCAGCAGCAAATGCAACAACTGCAGCATGCCGCCGCTCAGAACCTCATCAGGCCGTTCGAGTCCAAGTTTTCCTACACCGAGATCAACACGCAGAACCTGAATGGCATCGTGCCGCATATTGTTGTCAACAAGGAGCTCGCGCTGTTCAACGACCACCCGGAGCTGCGCCAGCTCGTCAAGCTCGCCATTGAGAAGTCCATCACGGAGTGGATGACGCCCGTCATCGACCGCGCGATTAAGATCGCGCTCACCACCTGTGAGCAGATCGTCAAGAAGGACTTTGCGCTTGATCACGACGAGTCGCGCATGCGCAGCGCGGCCCACAACATGGTGCGCAACCTGACCGCCGCCATGAGCATGATCACGTGCCGCGACCACCTTCAGCTGAGCATCCGCAACCATCTCAAAAGCTTCGTCGCCGCGCTCATGCAGAGGAGCACGGCCACCGAGGCTCAGACCAACACCATTGACTACACCGCGCGGGTGATTGCTAATGACAACGTTGAGCTTGCTTGCGCTTTCATCCAGAAGAAGGCGATCGAGAAGGCGATTCCCGAGCTGGATAAGAAGCTCAAGGATGAATTTGACGTTCGTCAGCGCGCGCGAAAGGAGGGAAGGCGCTACTGCGACACCGTGGCGCTCACGTATCAGAACGAGCGCATCCCGGAGCCGCTCCAGCTTAAGGTTGGCGGCGTGACAGCCCAGGAAGCACTCGTCTATGAGGACTTTGCCAGGAACATTCCCGGGTTCAAGCGGCTCACCAACGCAGAGCTGGCCGACATCTCCCCCAAGGACCAAGCTGCAGCCGCACCCAGCGCCGTCACCGCTGCCCCGTCCACCGGCCCTGGCCTCTCCATCCCTGATGACTGCGTCACTATCCTGGCCGAGGTCGTTGCCAAGGTAGAGCCGTTCGTGTCCAACTGCTCGTCGCTGCCGGCCAACCCGCACATGGCGAACCTGCACGCGCTGCTTGACGGCATGAACCAGTGCCGGCAGACCAAGGAGACCGGATCCGTGCTGGCGCTCATCCAGCGCGTCGTTGAGAACCTCCTCGAGGGGATGACCCTCGTGCAGAACCAGTCTGTTGAGTGGGTTGAGAGCATGGCCAAGTACCGCGATGCCAACCTGCTCGCTCTCAAGGCCGTTGCAGACACCCGTGCCTATGGCGCATCCTGGGCGCTGACCCGCATCACAGCCGCCCTCGTCGACGCACGTGAGGACATCCGCTACAACCTGGACGCATTTGACGCACTCGTGCGTAACAACCTCGTCAACCTGTTTGAGTACGACAAGCACCTCGCCGCGGCCATTGCCGCTGCTGCAGGTGCATCGGGGGGCGGGAATGAGAACGGAGTCATCCGCTTCGCCATGCAGATCTGCCGCATCTACCTGCTGGAAGACCGCAGCAACGCCCAGGTCATTGAGAGCGACCTCTTCGGCACGATCGAGGTGCTGCAGAAGCTCGCCACGCAGAGCCCGAACCCGCCGGACGGCGTAAACGCGCTCATGGACATGATCAAGATGTCATCGGAGCGGTTGGAGCAGAACCTCGCCATGGCCGGGCCCACCGCTCAGCTGCACTCTGGCATACAGCAGGCGCGCGAGTTCGAAGACCCGCTTGGCCTGCTTGAGAAGACTGAGTTCCTGCTGCGTGAGTGGGTTACCGCGTATCACGCTCGTGACGCTGGCAAGGACTCGAGGCAGGCGTTCGTGGTGTTTGTTCAGCTGATGAACCAGCACGGGATCCTCAAGACGGACGATCTGATCACGAGGTTCTTCAGGATGAGCACGCAGATGTGCGTCGATCTCTGCTACAGGTGAGGAAATCGTACTTTGAAACTACTTTGACTAAAGGGTAATGGTTTTAATAGATTTTTAATACCGGCAAAAATGTATTTTATTGATTGTCGTTCCATTCGTTGTTCACTTTCGTAGTAAAAGTAATTAATAAAACCCACGTTTTCCAGAGCTCTCGGCGAGCAGAACAACTCTCCCACCCTCGTCCGGGCCAAATGCTTCCACACCCTCGACGCCTACGTGCGCCTCATCACTCTGCTGGTGAAGCACTCTGGCGAGTCCCAGACCATCACCAAGGTGAACCTCCTGAACAAGGTTCTGGGCATCGTGGCCGGCGTGCTGCTCATCGACCACGACGTGAGGAACACGGACTTCCAGCAGGTGCCGTACCACAGGATCTTCATCATCCTCTTCCTCGAGCTCAACTCGCCGGATCAGATTCTGGAGAACATCAACTTCCCGGTGAGTAGGAAACAAATTTATAAGCTGACGTAATACAATCCGTTGCACTTGTTTTAAACAACGTTCATTGTATGTATTTTTTCTTTATATTTTACTCTAAAAGGGAGCATGCATAATATGCGCTTGATTTGTAAAATCTTCATAATTATGGCCAAAGAAGCAATGAAGAAAGTTCAGAGCATATAACTTTTTAGTTTGGTCCCCATGTAAATATATATTTTATTTTTATCGTTACCTCTATTATTTTTGCAGGTCCTGACGGCCTACTGCAACATGCTGCACATCCTGCAGCCGTCCAAGGCGCCCGGCTTCGCCTACGCCTGGCTCGAGATCGTCTCGCACCGCACCTTCCTCGGCCGCATCCTCGCCTCCACGCCCGGGCACAAGGGCTGGCCCATGTACGCGCAGCTGCTCGTCGACCTCTTCAAGTTCCTCTCGCCGTTCCTGAGGAACGCAGAGCTGACCAAGCCGGTGCACAGGCTGTACAGGGGCACGCTGAGGGTGCTGCTCGTGCTCTTGCATGACTTCCCAGAGTTCCTGTGTGATTACCACTATGGGTTCTGCGATGTCATTCCGCCAAACTGCATCCAGGTAATTACAAATTGTAAATTACCTTATTATAAGTTATAAGCTAAAACCATCTTAATATTACTCTTAAGGGCACTCTTCTAACGCCTTCTTTTGTACTTGCCCAGTTAGGAGATACCAAGGCCTATATAATACTAAGGTTACCCCGTGTGGGACTCCTTTTGAATTTTCCCGTTTTCCCGCCTTCGCTTATGAGGCTGAGTTCCAGCTAGCTGGCAGCTCAAAATGACTCAGTTTTCGCTTATGATTCTTCCCAGGCAGCCCGCCTAAAGCTTCACACGGGGGAGGTTTGGTTTATACTAAAGTCAGAGCTCTTTGGTTCATAAACATTATTTAGGTACTTCTTTATAACACAATTTATTTAAAATACTTGGGCTAGGCTCCTCTAGGTTTATACTGACTTGCTCATATTATAAGCACACATAAGGCATGAGTATCTTCTAAGTGATGTATGTGTTTACACACCTTAGTACATGTAAATGCCTTAGTATTTGATCTTTACGAGGCCTTCTTACCATCTTCATTTGACCTTTTGTAACATTTTTATTTATTTTATGCCTTGACGGTGACCTTTCAAAAATATAAATAATAATTTTGCATAATGTTAAAAAGCTTACTGTCGTGTCTTAAATAAAATATTTAAAGAGAACGAAAAGGTCTTGGTACAGAATTTTTGTACTGTACGTTTTACGAGTACGTGGATTTAATTTAACATGCATTACTTTTTTGAAAACAAAATATTTGTCCCGGGCTATTTGGCTGTAGTTAAATATTATTCGGACTCGAGCCTTTTTCTCTCCAAAGTAAGCACACCTTTATCCTCCATATGCCTAGTAACCACATATCCACTCACCTTATGAGTTATTGCCTCCTTTCATCTGTTACCCTTTTTTGTACACATTATATCCACAGCAGGGTCATTTTGTTTCCCATTCTTGGTCAAAAGACCTCATTTTCCTCTTCAAGGTAAAGAAGGCCGAGAGCCCATGTGTGCTGCTTTCCTCCTTCTCATCATTTCTCCTTTTCTCCCCACATCTTAAAAGCTTTGGGTCGTTAGTAGCAAAAGAGAGACCTCTATATTGAAACGGAGAGACGGCTACTTAACTTCACTTATTGTCCACGCTGTCATAAATTACCTTCTTTGATGCTCTAATAATTATATATTTTTCTCTTTTCAGGCGAGGAGATCTTTAACCAGAGTCCGCTGGTGTGCGTCGCTCAAGGGCGGAAGGAGCTGGTGGAGTGTACAACGTCCATGAAAAAGACGTACAGGAGGTAAATTTGTGTTATTTTAATAATAATAAAAGGCTTGTTTGATACGTATTGGCATACAGTCTTTAGTTCTGATTACGTCACAAAAATGCATTTCAAGGCCCCATCTGGAAAAAGGATTCTTTCTGACTTTTCCGGATTAACCTTCCTTAACGTTACGTTTTTGCTTTGTTTTTGCAAATATATTTAGCTACCATTTTCTTCCATTCCCAAGTTCATGATATGATAGTTTCAGATAACATAAATCACGATAAATGATATGTTATGAAGTGTTGGTAGCGAATTAACGTTTTAGATTTGTTTTGTTGTGTTTTTATTGAATGCCCCTCTAGCCCTTCACTCACATGAATTA
The DNA here is from genome assembly GCA_900659605.1 of Tisbe holothuriae. NCBI lineage: Eukaryota > Metazoa > Arthropoda > Copepoda > Harpacticoida > Tisbidae > Tisbe > Tisbe holothuriae. The sequence goes on along the minus strand of LR140347.1, from coordinate 379 downwards.
ATGTTCCCAAATCCGTTATTGACACATCTATCTTTCAGCTGCGAAAAGGTCCGTTGGATAGAGGAGCGAAACTTCTGGACGTTCGAGGGCGTGCTCAGCCTGCTCGGAGTCCTCTCCGCCATCTCCGTGTTCATCAGACAGAAGCAGCTCGACCACAAAATGTATCAGAAGATTCAGAGGCAAATTGCAAATGCATAAAAAAAACTACACGGAATATAATTAAGGTACGTTTAATATTGCCGTTTACTACTCTATCTCTATGTACCGGAGATACTTGCTGGCAAGCATTGGGAGAAATTCCTAAATGTAATAGAATTACAGTAATTCTTCCATTTTTCAGAAAAGTAATTGTAATGAATTACATTTTTCAAAATGGGCC